>LGRX02035732.1:0-25502 GCA_001247695.2 Cymbomonas tetramitiformis
ATAGTCACTTCCTTTAATTAGTACATGATATGAACCGCCATCAAGCACGCTGCCCATTGACTGACCAAAGCGTTCCTCATTCTGTTCCTTATTATTCAGGTACACTAAGGGCGAGCTTAAGGCGGTGTTGCAGCATATGGGGCTCGACGGTGCGGGGCTGGCTGCAGAGTTGGCCACACGTTTGTTCAATGCGACCGCCGCAGCGCGCAAGGAACATCAGGAAAGGGGGCGTCGCGGTCAGCGTTCGAATGCAGGAAGCGCGAGACCGGTTTCCGACGACAACGGAGGTCAAGGTCGAGGCAAGGGACGTGGGGGGAGAACAACTGGCCCCGACAGTCAAGCTGCAGTTGCTGAAGCAGGTGCAGGGAAAGGTCGAGGCAAAGGACGTGGGGGGAGATCAACTGGCCCCGACAGTCAAGCTGCAGTTGGGAGAGGTGCCGGCATGCGCGCTAATGCTGCCGCTGGCATTAAGCTTGTATACCCATCGTCCCCTCCTTCCTCCCCTGTCCAAGACAATGTCAAGACTCGCAAAGTTGGGCAGGCGGAAGCAGGTGATCCTAAACGACCACGAGGTTCTCCCCCTACGACAGCGTCTCCCACCTTTTCCCCTCCTCAACGGAAGGCCAGGACACGTTCTGCCAACAATGGCCGCTGTCTATTTCAGGAATCGCCCGAGAAGAGTGAGTCGGACTCGTATGACGACATGCCTTTACTTCAGCGAGCAGCAAGGCCCGTAACTGCTCCAGCAGTTTCTGTGAAGTCGGACTCATCAGACGAGGACGACATGCCGTTGGCGCAACGTGCTGTGGCTCGTTTCCTCCCGGCAGACTACACCTTCGAAATGATAACTGCTGTTCCAAAAACGTTTGCTGTCACCGCTGCAGGTGAAAACAACCCCGCCGACGAGTGCTGGTTTACGGTTCCACTGGCACGTGGGAAGGTTTCACTTCCCATGCACTATGTTGAGGTCTTGGACTTGGATTTGGAGAAACGTTTGGTACACTGGCAGTTCTGGATTCCACGCGCTGCGAACCTTACGCCGGCCTCCAAGCGCAAGCTGCGCACTTTCAAGAACACGGACTTGCTGTTTATCGCAGACGCTTTCAGGCGCGGAGGAGTTCGGCACAGGGCGTGGCATCCCTTCAACCCTGCGGAAATGCTGACTTGCTGGGATGAGCGCATCCGTCCGCCCGAGGGCGGTATGCCTTCAGGTCCTGAAAAGGAAGAGCTTTTAAAGACTATTGCCGACAACCTGTTCTCTGAGTAGAATCTGTTTTACAAGTTTGTTTACCCTGAACATGGCGTCCTTCTTTTTACAGATCTTCCTACCATGTGTATACTGTTTCAATCCCAGCTCGCTAGAGCGGTTTCTTTGTATGATATAAGGAAATACAAACTCGAAACGGTGACAACGCGCCGTGTAACTCTTGAGTATGTTGCTTAACTTCACATGGACAATTCCAGCGCTCAGGGTTTTCAGGGTTTGAGGGGTAAAATGACCAAAACGGTCACCAAAATTATGCATCCAACTATTCCTGTGTGCAACTTGCGATTGTGGACTTGTAACCAAGTTCAAACCCATCAAAATAACGTAACAACTGTGCTTTAAACTCCTGCAATATAGTTTACCACCCAATTTCCAGGGTTATTTCCCATACGACTGGCCCCGTAATGATATTTCCCCATCTTAGGGTGGTCGAAATTGAAAAAATCCGTTGTTTTCCAAGGAGTTCTTATTGTTATGCATCAAGCATATGTAAAGTATATTGGAAATACATACTTGAAAAAGTTTTGGGGATTTTTCGTCGAGAATCGTATTTTTGGTGATTTTTCTGAGTTCGCGTGGCAGAAAAACACACTAAATCGTCAAAAAACATCAAATTTCTCAAATTTTGCATTCGAGAATGTTATTTTTTGTTTAAGTGCATCAAATGTGTGTAAATTCCGCAAAAAAAAAAATGACCCCAAAAAAATGAGACTGGAATGAGACTGGGGCCAGTCTCATTCCGGCGATTCCATCGTTTCACACCAGTGAATATCGCTTAAAAAGACCACTCACTTGTCGCCTTTAGGGCTGATGTCGCTGCTAGTCCTCTGGCAAGCTCTTTCCTACTTCAGGCTTAGGCCAGTACACCAGGGGTGTCCCTGGATTAACCGTCAGACAGGGTGGAGCTGCCCAAGAAACCGTAAGTTGAAGTTCCAGACATAGAGCAGTAACTCACTGCTGATCTGCTTCTTTGCTGGTAAGTCCAGGCAGATGCCGCCGCTAATTAGCTCCCAGGCCAAGCACACCTGCCTTTCAGTTAGGCCAGTACACCAGGGGTGTCCCTGGATTCACTTCAAACAAGGTGGCCAGCTGGAGAAACCACTGGGAGGTGGCTCATCAAGGTGCACATTAACTGCTGATCCACTCTTAGCTGGTAAGTCCAGGCAGATGCCGCCGCTGATTAGCTTCCAGGTGACGCACACTTGCCTTTCAGTTAAGCCAGAGCACCAGGGGTGCCCCTGGATTCACTTCAGACAAGGTGGCCAGCTGGAGAAACCACCGAGAAGTGCTCATCAAGGTGCACAGTCACTGCTGATTGACTCTGTCGCCGCCGCCGCCCAAGCTCATGCCGTGCTGATTAGCTCAAAACTGAAGAACACCTGTTAGCAGTTAGGCCAGTGCACCAGGGGTGCCCCTGGATTCACTGCAGAACAAGGTGCTGAGCATATCACCGGATAGAAGAAGGCCGCTCATCACTAGTGAATTCAGAGCTGATCCGTTGCCGCCGTCGCTGGTAGCCTCTTTCAGTGCAAGTACCACCAAGTTCAGGGAAGAAGAAGGGTCCGCCAGTGCACCGTGGGTGCCCCTGGAGTCGCCTGACTTCCGAATCCGCTCTTACAAACTGCTGCTGACTTCTCGCCAAAGGGTCTTTACTTCTGGATTAACACTGAAATAAAAAGCCGCTCCGCGCAGGACATTATTGTTTTGAAAAAGTATAAAAACAGCAGTAAAATATATCCGTCAAAATTGATATTATAACCACAAAATACGAATTATTGTGTACAAAAGCTGTGAGCAGAACTGTCTTAGCACTCTAGCACTGGCACGCGAACAGCCACCTAGTACTTGCGAAGCAAAACAATAATGAGTCCACTAGCCTGACCTCCGGTCAGAGCTTACTTATATCTCAATGCTCTGTCACATTTCCCAAAACTGTAACGGGTTCTAGCCCTTAAATCTTCATCTGGCCAATGGAAAGTCATTATTCCATGCCAGCTCTAACAATGTTACCGTTTACCACATTCTGATTGACACGTCAGCGGCAAAGGAGTCACTGCCATCTTCATCTTATCATTCCCTGGTCATTCGATAGTGACCATATCTTTTCTGGCAAGTCTGCATCTCTCAGATGGTCATCTTCGCAAAGCCTGTCATGCTGTCACCACTATCATGCGTATCACCAGCTGAACAAACCCGGCGCGGTACCATGAGAAGCCGGCGTTTGTTACAAGCACAAGACTCCTTGCTTCTTTTTAAGTGTACAAATGCATTCTTTATATCAAAATACACTGAGAGTACTTCTGTCTTCGCAAATATGTAATAGCCATGCTTTTGGCCTGCTAAGGGCAAAACAATAATGAGCCTCTAAAGGTCCCTTTCTGCCGCCTCCGTTACTTATCTCCCCCAGTCCCCTCAATCCCTGTTAACTTTTCTTTCCACCATGCAATCGCGCTGCTTTCATTGCGTTGCCGACGATATCTCTGCCACCACAGCGGCTCGGCCTCGAACCGATTTTCCTTCTCCTCTTCTCGTTACCTTTGCCAGTTCTCCCTCGAAAACAGACAGGGTCGCGTCATAATGACCACGGGCTGTCACTCCACTGTCACTAAGCTGTCACGTCACTCAGTCGAGCTCAGGTTGCACAAGTAACAGTCGAGAGAGCACTGGTCGTGACATGCATACTTGCGGGGGTTGCATATACCCCCGCATATATTCGGCATGCGGTTTAACTGCAATAGATATGTGAAGGTTGCACATTTCCCGCATACATTCCGGTTGTGTCTTTCTTGCACCATTTTACAGAAGCGTTGAATTATGCTGTAAAATGTCACAAGCTGATGGAGTTATATTGCGCACAATTACGGAAGCTGTTGAAAAGCCGAATCTCTATGTAGACTATGCGGGTCGGAAACACCCGGGTGATAGCACACTATATTTGTATTGTGGCCAAGTGTCATTTAACTTGCCCTGTTGTCCCCACTCTCTTGTACGGAGGCGGTGTGCTGAAATCTGGGTCGGCAGGCAACCCTGACACGGGCAGGCCCTTAGCCCCTAGATTTAGAAATCCGTCTAAACGTAGTGAGCGCAGTATATGACCTAGGACCTAAGTAGGAGTACGAGTACAGTAGTTCGAGTCGAGCGGGTTTTAGGTTTCAAGTATTCATTATCTCTTTCCTCAATTCACTCACAATATATCCGTTCCGAAACCGCGGCTTTCTGATATACATGATATTCATTTCCGAGGGATAGCGGTTGTATCCTGCTATCCACAACTGTAAGTCAATAGCGATACCAAGCTCAGATGGGGGGGGGTACAGGATCGATCAAAAGCCAATCATCAATACACCTAATTTTTAAATGATCGATTTCGATAGGTGCACGCCAAATATCGACCAATTTCGATAGTTCGCAATAAAGGCGACGTATCGATCAATACTGACTAACCGGTCGTGCGTATCGATCAATTTCGATAGGTTTACAATTCCTATCGATAATAACTATGATTATCGATTAGCCGCGATACTATCGCAACTATCGAATACCGGATACCCACCCTCGTGGTGCGTGATGAGGTCAGACCCACCCGCTACCAGGATTGGCGGATTGAACGAATACCGTTTTTTGGTTTTTATCATTTAAGTGCTAAGCACACGAGAACGAAGCTAGTGCGTCATAAACAATAGCGATATAAGATACAGACTAACCGTTGCTATCTAAGCTCGGTCGCACTCGTTATCGCTAGACCGTCATGCGATGTGACACAATATACTGCCGATATATACGGATGACGTGATGCGGTCAGTAATGAGGAAGGTACGATGAGGTGTGAAATTGAGAATTGCCGTACCGTCATCTATCATACCCAAATATATTGAAATGCCGATATCTACCTATCGGTCACCGCGATTCTAACAACCTGTGCCATAGCGCCTCACACGGCCTAGTCCTTGCATGATGTGCAGATTGACATATCCAACACTATTCTCTTACCTGCCCGACATTATGAATTTCTTGACATGGCAACTTTATTGTAAGCGGCGTGATGCTGATTTATATTATAGGGTGTTACCAACATATTCCTGCTGGACACACATAGGTACAGTATATGGTTGTCCTGCAAATTTTTATTCTTGGACTCGGATAGCTTTTTCACATGGCTTCATTCAGGTTTAAAAAAATCTTCTTCTATGAGTGAAGAATTTTATGCAGTAGAGTTGTGTGTATATATATCCACTATGCACGAAAGCCTTTCTTGAGAATTGTGAATTTTATGACGATAGAGTAGCTTCGAGAAGGGACTTTCAACTATTGTGTCACAACACAGGAGTAAAGTCGAGCTAAGATTTCCTCACACAACTAAGATATATGGGTGCATTGTTACCTGCATCAAACATTCCTTGTGCCTGACTCTACAATACTGCATATCCATCGGTAAGTATTTTCTGTCACATTGAAACAAACTATATAAATTCCCTGCATGCAACATCCAGCCAAAACACTCTACACGTTGCCAGCAAATTTTGGCTAGGCTCCCCTCCAGTATGTACACACCATTAACGTCGTCATCGTTATTACTTATCCAACACAAAGATGTAAGTTCGGCTTCGACTCTCTATCTCCTCGTTTTCGGCCTTGTCGAGGCCTTCCTTGAATCCGATGGTACGACGATGCGAATATCCGGGAAAAGATTCAGGCTTGAAACTCACTATCGTACTGTGTACCAGTTTTTTTGCTGATGCCCTGCCGATTTTGACCCACAACACTTCAGAAATACAATACTAAAAGCTTTCAGCATTTACAAACATGCACGACGACCCTTGCGGCGCACCATGGGAATCGGTCAACTTCTTTGACAGTTTCCCTTGCCATGATTAACCACTTAGTTATGAGGGGTGGTGAATGTGACGGCTTCGCTCGAAGCTCACTCAGCTAGATGCAAACCCCTCACAGAGGTACAGCACGCTCGCGGAAGCAGGGGTGCCAGGTTCAACACTCATCGGGTAAGCAAAGCTCCCTTCAGCTACACGTCAGGTTGCATGCAACGAGACTGAGAAGCACCTCAGGAAGTATGCCGCACGGACCTGTGAGCGCTCCCGACGATATTCCACATATCGTACGGCTTGCCAGACTTGAGGGTGACGTGGATCTCTCCCTCCGGCCGCAGCAATTCAACCGCACTTCGGAAAAAGCCCTCAAGGAGCTGTTGATTCGCCAGCACGTTCTTGTCTTGATCCTGGAAACTACAGATTTTCAGAGCTTTGCTTGGATTTTCAGAGCTTTGCTTGGATTTTCAAATGAAACACCAAGCCTGAAACTTACTTTCAACCCCCAGAGTGCAGTGTGCAGCTTCCAAATTGATCTCACGGTTTCGAGGGCGTTCGACTATAGTAAGGCACTCGACATATCACAATCAGCTCGGATGAGTGGTCCTGAAAAGTTCCGTGGAAGGCACACAACTCACGCAACTGTGTGACCTGTATATTTACTATGACCCCGAACACCAGGTGCAGGGCATTGGCTGCTATATCACCATGCAGGGCTAACCTTGATACCCAAGCCGCAGTGCGGGAAATTGAATACGATGCGGTCAAACAAGTCCTCGTATGACAGTCCTTCCTTTCGTTTCTTTTTCGCAAGCCCGGTCCCTCCCATTAGATCCTTTGCGTCCACACCGAATTTCACAAACGCTCCTGCAGATCGGATCTGTTCCCTCCCAATCCCCCGACCATATCGCTGCGCCCTCTTCCTGCTGACAACTTAGGGTTATGCACGACAGATGTGACCACCGGCTGTAAATTACGTTTTCAGTCTGACGTTCTTGAAGCTCAGGCGGCTTGTACTGGGACTGCGGCACGAGCAGGCAAACACGTATGTGCCTGAAGCCTGTGAGACATTGTTCAGACGCTATTGGCAAGAGCTGAGGATGTACGCCTCAACACATGAAACCCGTCAAGAAGAAGAATTCCGGATTGCTGACGAAAACCAGGGCAAGTCTCCGGGAAAGCTTTGTGAATTGTTTGTGGCGAAACGATAGGCGCTCAAAGCTGTGTTCGAAACACGTTAGCCTTCATTGACAGCGTTTTCGTTCTACAATGTATCTGATCACACCTCGTCGACGATCATCTTCGCGTCTTGATATTTTTTATGCAGAATCTCCTCAGAGTCGAAGCACGATGCCAAGAGTGAAAATCCGTTGCCTTCGAAAAGGCGGACAAGAGCTCGAGAAAAACTAAAATTGCCCTCGCCCACCATAAGAATCCTCTGCAGCGGATCGTATCTGTAAGATATGCAGCCAAGTCAATATCTCAGGATCTGCACACTGCAGGGTGCAGGATTTGACCGGCGTTGCATAGTTGCATAGCGTAGCATAGTGTGACACTGCAACGTGACCCGCGCTCAGTACTAGAGTGCGGGGCATATACTGATACAAGGTGGAAGACACCAGTGCTTCAGGATATCTCGGTTACCAAGCAAAAACTTCGTCAGGGGCAGGTCAAGAAACCCGCCTAAGAGGATTGCGCAACCTCTTGAGTCACCACCATCGTATGCCATAATAGTGCACGCAGCGGAAGAGGGAAGTGCGCTGAGAATTTCACATATATTGCATGGCTTTGAGGGCCAAGTTGACAGAAGTGAGCGGATATTGTAAACATTTGTGCTTACCCTAGTGGGAGCATGGAGCCAGTTTCCTTGTCGTCAGTGTATTTCTTCTTACCGCTTCCAAAGTTATTCTTTTTCTTTTTGTTTATACCATTGCTCTTGTTACTAGGTCTTCCGCCTTTCTTCGCGTTATGCTGAGCTTGCTGAAGGCCCCCCTTGCGGGGACAGTCGCGCCTTCTTCCCTGCGGCGAGACATTACCGAAGACGTTCAGCTTGCTCTCTCCCGACGTCGTTGGCAGGAGATTCAGCTCACTAATGCTTTCGCTTCAATAGAACCAGGAACTTCCTAAGGCGAACGACGCGTAAATGATTGGGCGCGAACTGGGAAATGTCGGGAGGAGCTGTATTAAGGAGACACGACCTTTTTGGCCATTTTCCAACCAACTCTCCGTGCTCACGAGTTGCGGCGATGCCTTACAACTCAAAATTGCTGGACGATTTTTATGGAGAACGTGTGATGGATAATTAAAAGTAATACAAAATTATTATTTTGCATTGATATGTGTGATTGTATGCAATCAAAACTGGCGGAATCGAACAGACGCGAGTTGCAAACATCTAACATGCAATTCGCAACACGAACAGATTTCCTGATGAGGTCTGGCTCTCGTCTGGTCTCTGGATCAGGTGACACACTATCAGGAGATAGCACTACAGCATCAGCATTTCCTTTCGTTCGGGACTTCCTCCCGCGCCGGTCCGTTCGCTTCGGCAGGCGTTCCCGGAACGATCTGATGTTCTGTCAATGTCGCTGTCGTGTGTGACTGTCGTGTGTGTCACTCTCGTCTGTCACACACACAAAGTAACCGATTTTTATACATTTTTCATTTTCTTTTGACACGTTGCGTTGGGTTTCAGGTACACGAAAATAAAAAATAAAAAATACGCACCGACGGTGCACAAAAGTACATGCATGTAGGTGACTATATTCTACATAATTATCAGGCGTTGCGTTGTTTTTCATAATCAGCCGACGTGGCTGACTAGGCTCTATGCCTCCCGAATGACGATTATTCAAGAGTTTGACGATTTTTCAAGTCTACGGCTGTATGAAACGATTTTATCAAATCTACGGTGTATGCGGGTACCATATCAACTCTTTCGCGTCGCGATCATGAAGGGGGTGACTTTGTGTCACTGACAGTCACCTCCCTTTCTGTGTCACCCCTCACTGCGAGTGTCACTTGCAGTCTGTCACTTGCTCTCCGACCGACAATCCGACACACACAAAACCCTGAGTAATTGTGTTATCAAATTGTCTTAGCCGTTTCACCAGTTCCTGACTGTTTCCCGAGCTGTGAATATATACCTCAACTATATATATATCACACTCTTCGTGAGGTTATCGGCCTGTTCCACGTGTTTTCGTGAACGGTGCTTTGGCTATTTCCCGTATCTACACGCATCTTCGTATCTACGCATCTTAACGGGAAAGTCACGGGGAGACAGACTTTTGCCCCCCCATAAATTGGGGGTGACTGTCTCTTCCTGTGTCACCCCTCGCCCTGTGGTGTCACTTGCATCTTGCCTGTCCGTGTGTTCGTTTCGCTCTGCGATAATAAAACAACCTAAGTATTTTATTATCTCATCTTAGTTTGTTGTGACCTCCGGGACCTCCGCTGTCCAGCTTCGTTCGTTCGGGGACCGTGATATATATAAGTTACATTATCATATATATATATCTCCGTTCCCATCAGGTTATGGCCTCACCACTGTTCAGTGGTGGTTTCAGGTTTCATCTTACTTTGATCCCGCGGAACAAGCGGTTATCGTAGCGGAACAAGCTACTCACACCCGGCTGAGCGCATTGCTCACCGACGCATCTGACTCCGCGTGTCTCCAGAAGCACCGGTCGTCTCCCCGGAACGGAACCAATTCCCGGACTTCGCGTGCGGCATCTGCACGTCCGACGACGACATCGCGGCATCAGCGACGTTTTGCTTTGACGACGACCTTGAGCGCGTCAAGCCACATCTTGTTCGAGTATAATTCACCACATGCTTGACTTCTACGGCAGGCTTTGAGCGGCATTCGCTTCTTCATTTTTTTTCGACACGTGTTCAGTGTCGCGAACAACGTATCACGTGATCCTACTTTACACTCTGGCCAGCAGCACCTCCACTGCAGCAAAATTGGCTTACCGCACGACGTTTCTGACGCGACCGCCGTTTTCAGCGTCAAAATCTACCCCAATTTGACCTTTTCATCACTTGAGATTGTCAATTTTACGAAAAGTTGGAGTTTCGCCTTGAAACCCTACCTTTCCCTCGCAGAATTCTGCAGCCTGCGGTCTGCACCCATGTCCACCGCACGTCAGCATGCGCGTATGGCCGCTATGCGTTCAGTGGTGGCGTATCTCCGACTACGTCGACATCATCTTACCCCTGGCTATGGTCTGGTGGTGTCTGGTGGTGCTTATGCGCCAGACACCAACATCGCGAGTCCATCGCCTTCGCCAATGACGAGAACTCTGACCACACCGAGTTGCGTCCGCAGCGGCCTCCACTCTCCCCTCCACCCTGCGTGCCCCTTGGCCACTGCCTGCGTGGTGGCGTGTGGTGGTGCTACGAAACCCATCCCACCGATTCTCCTCTTTGCGTTCGCACTCGTGTGCAGCTTAGTAGGAACACGCCGCATTTTCCACCTTCGCCCCCCTCTGGGTGTCCTCGTCCCCGCACTCGCTCAGGTGGTGCCATGCATCATGGCGCTGCACCGCGTGGGCATTGGTTGACGACATCCCGGCGGCGCTCGACTCCATCCATGATCGAGGATTCCGCCGCCATCCACCCTCGCACGTTGGAGCCTAGTAGCCTTTGTAGGCCTGCGGGAGTAGACATCCCCGCAGCACGTGCATGGGCGTAAGCCCCTAGAGCATGCATCTTGAGACCAGCGATGGCCAGCCGTAGGATGTTAGGACCGCCTTGGCCAGCTTGCGTCGTGGCACCTCACGCCTTCGGGGTGAGGTGGTGTCACGGGGAGACAGACTTTTGCCCCCCCATAAATTGGGGGTGACTGTCTCTTCCTGTGTCACCCCTCGCCCTGTGGTGTCACTTGCATCTTGCCTGTCCGTGTGTTCGTTTCGCTCTGCGATAATAAAACAACCTAAGTATTTTATTATCTCATCTTAGTTTGTTGTGACCTCCGGGACCTCCGCTGTCCAGCTTCGTTCGTTCGGGGACCGTGATATATATAAGTTACATTATCATATATATATCTCCGTTCCCATAAGAAAGCTAAAATATATACTGTTGTAATATATTATAAGCTTTCACAGAGAAGAAAGCTGAAGCCGTGAGCTCAGGGTTTCAGATGCAGTACTCAAGTGAATATTAAAATACAGATAGTGTTTTAATATTCCTAGCGGTTGGTGATGCTGCAGCAAGTGACACAGCAGAGAGTCACAGCACAGTGAGGGGTGACAGCAGAAGGGGGGCAACAGTCACCCTTATACAGGGGGTGAAAGTTGCATCCCCCGTGACACCACCTCACCCCGTAGGTGTGAGGTGACCAAATGCAAGTGTTACGCGGGCCTGCAAGACTGTTCGGATCTAAGGGGCCTTTTTCAACCCGACTAGAATGGCCCTGCCGGCGTCATCTTAGAATCTAGCTGGCACATCACACGATCGGACAATTTCTAGGGTTGTACATTCTTTTGCTCAATTTTTTTAACCGATACCTCTGCGGTGCCACGACCCAACGCGGCCTGGCACAACCAGAGCGGGCGTGGCAATGGACGTGAGGTAAAAAACGCGGCGTGGATCCTCTCCGCACATGATGGCGAAAGTAAAAAGAAGAGGGGATGCGATGGGTGCATTAGCACCACCACACGCCACCACCAGACAACGACCAAGAGGCGCGCAAGGTGGAGGGTAAAGCTAAGGATGCCGCAAGGCGAGCTCGAAGGAGTCAAAGCTCTGGTCGATGGCGAAAGCGATGGACTCGAGTCTGGTGTCTGGTGCATAAGCACCACCAGACACCACCAAACCATAGCCAGTGGCAGAATCCCGTCGATATACTCGGAGAGACTCTAGGGCAGCCCGAATAGCGGTCACGCGCGCACGTTGGTGCGCGTTGGACATGGCCGACAGCAGACTGCAGAATTCTGTGAAATATTAGATAGGGTTCGCAAGCGAAAACCCAACTTTTCGTAAACTCGACAATTTCCAGTGATGGAAAAGTCAAATTAGGGTGAATTTTGACGGGGAACACGCTGGCGACGCCAAAAATACCGTGCGGTAAGCCAATTTGCGTGCAGAAGGGGTGCTGCTGTTCAGAGAGGCACAACCGCGAATAGATTGTAGTCGGTCTCGCAGCTGGAGATGCTAATGAAGCCGAAAGTGGCGTGATACGGCACGCCCAGATGATTCCCGTAGCCGTAATCTTACGGTAACAGCGGGGCGTTGCTGGAGATGCAAACAAGGGTTCGCTGGAGATGCGGTCGCTGGAGACGCGACGTCGCTGGAGATGCGATGACGAGAGTAAGGACCGAAAAAAAAGAGACCACCGCTTCAAGTGGTGCAGCCCAAACCTAACGGGAAAGCTAAAATATATACTGTTGTAATATATTATAAGCTTTCACAGAGAAGAAAGCTGAAGCCGTGAGCTCAGGGTTTCAGATGCAGTACTCAAGTGAATATTAGAATATAGATAGTGTTTTAATATTCCTAGCGGTTGGTGATGCTGCAGCAAGTGACACAGCAGAGAGTCACAGCACAGTGAGGGGTGACAGCAGAAGGGGGGCAACAGTCACCCTTATACAGGGGGTGAAAGTTGCATCCCCCGTGACATTTACGCATCTTCGCCGCAACGTATCTTCAACGTATCTCCGTTTCACCGACTGCTTCCACGTATCTACAACGTATCTATTTGCGGCCACGTATCTCCCGGAACTTTTCCGCGCATCTTCACCAACGTTTTTCGGTTAATTTACCACCTCGTATCCTCGTATCTACGTTCTCATTTTCGTTTTCAAAACTTTACTTTACACTCTGGTCAGCAGCGCTTCTTCTGCAGCAAAACTGGCTTACCTTACGTTATTTTTGACCTCACCTCCGTTTTCCTCGTCGCATTCTACCCCAATTTGACTCCTACATCGCTCGATTTGGCTGCTTTTTTGAAAAGTTACCTTCGCGCCTTGAAACCCTACCTTAACCCCTAAACTGGTGTTGGGGTCATTTTCGACCCCAAATTGTGCGATGTTTTTTTAGTATTTTTGTGTCAACAACGTCGATCATCACCATAACTGGTCTTGCGCCGTTTCAGGCCTTGCAAATATGTGTATCCTTGACGGTGAAGTACTTGCCTTTTAGATATATGCATGTTATATATCTCACATAGCATCATTCTCATCCATGAAAAAGTGCCTCGAAAGTGTGGAAAGCGTTGTGTGAAAAACAGAAAATCGAGATGAAATGTAGATATTCGTCATTTTAGACGCTTGCCGTGGACCCGAATGCATTCCGGATGGAATATGGCATCGTCCAAGTGACCATTCTGCTGGATGTGACACCCCGTGTGTGTCACAGTCCTCTGTCTGTACTAGTACTCCGTACAGTACGGCTGTCACAGGTTCAGGGTTTCGGGCTTAAGCCGAGCGACACTCAATCTAACTTCACTTCTTATGTTATCTTAAGTGTAAGCATTCTGTGTTATCAGCACCTCAATATATAGTTGGCACTATATATCCCACAGGTTATGGTGCGCCAGGCACCTTCCACTACTTTTGATTGCATGAGTGGCTAAGCCACTCCGCTTGGTGGGGCGTTGGGGGCCCCAAATTTGATGTCGTGATTTTCGCAGTTGCGGTCGAGAGCTAGTTTACGGGCGGATTAGTTTGGTATCGCTGCAGCGTGCGCCTACCTGGGATTATTTTGTATTGTCCGCGTTGGATTTCACTCGACTAAAACTTGATCAATTTTTGTCGTGAGTTTCCTTGGCCGCCGCGTTACGATCTTGCAATTTCACAGTTACGGCTTCCTTAATTATCCGCTCCGACACTGCATCTTACGGCTCTCGACCATCACTTTTCTGTATTCTCCGACATCGGCCCTCTACCCCGACGCTCCCACCTACTGGATCTTCAATATGAGTGTAAATTCTCACGTCACGCCTCCCTTGGGGGCCAACAACCGCATTAGACTAGACACGATTTTTTCACGCGACGTCGGCTCTCGTTATAGGCCGACACCGGATTCTCCCGGTGTTGCCCTCACGGCTGCGGACCGGACTCGTGCTACGGCCATCCAAAATTCCACTTGGGACGTGGACATTATCAAGAGGATCTCTCGCGACGCCTTGGGCTCCAAGGACGAGACCTTCCGAGGCGATGAGTCGAACCGAAACACGCTCTGGACGTCCATTGTGAAGTCCTTGCAGCGCGCGTTCGAGCAGAAGGACCCCACCAACGCCGCTCTTTTTGATCTGGCGGACGCGACGAAGGAGGTCAACGCCATCTTCAACGCTATTCTCTTCTCAACTTTGACATCGTTGACCTCTCCAAATTCACCCGCGCGACGTTGGGTTGATGCCTCGGGGCGGGCTTCGCCTCAGGATGGCAAGCGTGCCCTCCTCGAGGTCACCAAGAGGTTGATCCCTCGCGTGGTCCGGCCTCTTGGGCACTACGAGGAGCTTTGCTCTATCTTCTTCAACTCCGAGAAGGACCCCGATCCGCTTATCAAGGACTTTGACGCCTGCCTTACGGTTATTGGCAACGGACCTTCTGGACCTCTCGACGAGATGATGTGAGTAGTGCACAATGGTAATGCAGGGGCGAGGACAGTTTATAATTAACTCCAGTGGCTCACAGACAGATCCGCGTAAACGAGTTCTCCCGTCCACCAGCGCAGGCCAGGGCCTGCGGTGCGTACTTTACTTGCAGCGGCACTTCGAATTTTTAATTATAGATTTGGCCGCCTTGCAGACTTACTCTAAACAGGCAGACGCAAGTATTCCCCTTTTGCGCAACTCGAAACGGTGCTTTGTACGGATTTGGTTAAAATTAGCTAATTTTGTTACAATTGGGTTAGAATCAGCTTAGCATTGAGAACAGTACGCGCCATTCACGACTGGGAGCTTCTTCAAACGACCGTTCACACCTTCTAGATAGGGTTGCTTTCCATATAGAACACATAGATCCGCCCGTTCCGATCACGGGTCAACGCCCGCCATCGGAACATTCTGCGCCCGAATGAACTTACCTTGCGCACTGTTTTATGGAAATGTAACTTCAGTTGGTAAGTTGCCATAACTTATGTGTCTAAACACGCAAGTTATGACGCGCTATAGCATCCCGCGGTCCGCTTGGCCGCAAGCGCAGCGCGGGAATGGCGTTAGCGAATCTGGGGTTAATGAAGCCGCGCTTGGCCTTGGGACGTTCCAATGCACTCATAATACCTATTTGAGATACGCTATGCAAGAAAATTGTGTTCATGTTGACTAATTTGTGCGTGGTTAACACACTGCTAGGCAGCGCTTACCACTATAAAACTGCTGGAGAGTGTTAAGCCCGTCATGGGGAAACGAGAAATAAGCGTGATCTGACTGCTGCGATTCATTACCGAGTCTGTGATCGCAATCGAACGATTTACATTTATTGTCGAGCGATCGTCTTTACTGCCGTGCCTCATTTTGACTAAAGCCAAAAGCGCCGTGTCACAGACTCACAGTCAACAGTGTCACTGGCGTGCCACGCTTCCCCTCGTTTTCAGTGGGGTCGAGCAGACGAAAGTGTCTCCACCTTAAATATGGCAGTGTGCACTACTCAGATGATGGCGAAGAAACAGCTTCTGGCTTCACTCGACACCGAATTCTTTATTCTACGACAAGGTCATCACACCGCTTCGGCTCGACGTTGAGTTGGCCAAGGTGGACCTTGAGGACATCTACGCCCACGTCCTCGAGATTTGGGACGCCAACGCCGGCAAGCGGAAGCACGTGCCCCTCACGGACAAGAACATCCTGTATTCTGGCCAACCGTCCGACGTTGACGTCAAGGCCCTGATTCGGGAGTTTCAGTTCCACATCGACGCCGCCAACAAGGTTCTTGCGACGCTCTCCGACGAGGACGCGCACGACGAGACGACGACTAGGTGGCCGGCTCCGACTACGAGCAAGCCTACTGGCAAGCCAGGTGTGCATTTTCCACCCTCCTCCTGGCGTGACCGCCAGAACCGTCGGGTGGATGGGAAGTTTCACGGCCGAAGACGTGATTTGAAGCACCGCTTCGCCGCTTCGCCCCTTCCCAAGGACGGGAATTGGCCGCAAGGCGTCCGACGCCACAACGGCGACAAGAAGAACTACGGCATGCACTCCGTCTCCTTCCACGTCCTCTCCAAAGCCTTCGTTCCGGAGTGTGTCCGTTGCCCTCCGGGGTTTTGGCATGACTCCACGAATTGTCCCACCGCCGACATCGAGTGCGACAAGTGCGTGGTTGAGCAAGCCGACGACGCCGACGGTCTCGTGTCCGCCTTCCAGACTGCCTTCGACACTGAGGACGACACGGCCTTTGCTCGACTCTGTGCCCAACATGACCATCCCTTGGTTCGGCAGGACGAGGAGCCCTTCACGTTCTCCGAGGACATTGACGTGGGGCTCCGAGCACAGTACGCGGGATTGACGCCCACCCAACCCTCACTCCTTGCTACCCGCGTGCACGAGGCGCGCACCGCTCTCCGCGAGCTCAAGCAGGTGGCTGGTGGTGCTGAATCTGACACTCAGCACTTTCCAATGGTGCACTTCGGTTCGGCCACACCCTCCGTGATCGGCGATGCCGTCGTGGAGCATGAGCCGGAGGTGGCGATCGAGACCGAGAGCGACGCGTTAATTTACCCGAAGCAGTTCGCTGACGGTGAGCCGCCCTTCGAGCAGTCCTTTATGGACAACATGTCTGTAAAATTGGGCTTCTTCGAGCCCGAGCCGCAGGTCTCACTTCAATCCTTCAACCCCCTGCCTCCGTACATTTCTTCCACGCATGATTCGGCCAGCGTGGCTGACACGGAGTCTGACGACGGGGACTTGCATGATGCCGTCCCACCACCCGCTCCACGGGTTGGTGGTGTACGGACACCTTCAATCGGCGCATTCCTCACGGCAGCAGCTATCCCCGCTTTGTTTCTGTGTATGAGCATCGCCATGATCGACACCGTCACCGCCACTGCACTTTGTGATGTGGAGATTGCTCCACCGTCGGTGGTGTACGGTGACTGCTCTGGTTATCAGAATGGCACAGTGGGCTACTTCACTGACCCCGACCTTCTGGACACTGGACCGACTGACTTCTACGACATCTTCGATCTGGACTCTGACGGCTTCGGCATCTGCAATCTGGACTTCCAATTTGGGAACTACAACACATACAATCTCTGTGAACTCTACTCTGTGGACCACTTTCAAGGTGGCTAGAGTTACTGTCAGAAACCTAGTAGCACAACTAGATCTGTATCATGGGCATGGCAGCCTTCAGTGTGTAGTGCTAGCTAGCGGCTATAGAGATTTGGGACCGCCCTGGCCAAGAGCACAGGCCCCCACTAGAAATTTGTTTCCACCGCTTGAGATGGTGTGTTTTGTTTCACCTGACAAACTACCTGTTCCACCCTAACTCTTCCTCCGTAATAGTACAGGGTGGTGTGCTGGATGTGACACCCCGTGTGTGTCACAGTCCTCTGTCTGTACTAGTACTCCGTACAGTACGGCTGTCACAGGTTCAGGGTTTTGGGCTTAAGCCGAGCGACACTCAATCTAACTTCACTTCTTATGTTATCTTAAGTGTAAGCATTCTGTGTTATCAGCACCCCAATATATAGTTGGCACTATATATCCCACACATTCATCGTAAATGCATCAAATATATCCAGTATGGTGGTAAAAAACTGCAAAATGATGAAATTTGAGCTTAAGTATGGAAAGCATTGAGAATATGATGTTTTTTCTGTTTTTTGTTTGTTTTTTATACAATAAGCGTATAAAGCGACACGTAAACGTGGTATCCATACCCCAAGCAGCATATCAACGTGAAGCTATGATCAAAGCCGATGCTCTCAAGGTGTCCCATGGGTTGTGGGCTGTCCATACCGTTTTTAATCAATGGCTTTGTAAAGGTTTGTGTTTGGAACCCCCAAAATTATGACGGCAATTTCGATATATTAGCGGATATATTGCGTCAAAATATGCGTATAACCTATCAGAATGTTGGGCCAATCGATGCCTAAGGGATGGTTGATTTAGCTAGCACGTGCATGCAACCGATGCCACTTGTAAGTGACAAAACACGAAACTACCCAAAAAGGGCCGAAATATTTACACCAGTTTAGGGGTTAAGGGCCTCAGATTTTGCAGCTCTGCTGGTCATGGCTTCATCGCGTCAACGTGTACGCATGTCCGCCGTGAAATCCGTACTCAACTTACTTCGACAACGACATTTTACCTCTGGCAACACTCTGGTGGTGTCTGGTGGTGCTTGCGCACCAGACATCAACCTCGACGCCAACGTTTCCATCGTCGGCAGCAAGCGCTCTGACTCCAACGATTTCATCTCTCCGCTTCCCTCGCCTTCGCCTTACACGCCCCCTAGTCGCCACCTGGTGGTTTCTGGTGGTGCTACCGCACTCACTTCGCCCCTCGCCATCGTCCCTTTTGGGTTTCTTCCCATGTACTCAATCACGTCCCCTCTCCGCATTTTTCACTTTCCACCTCCCTACCCCCTCTCCATCGACGCATTCGCTATGGTGGTGCCTGGCCGCTTTTGGCTCTGGCACCGTACAGGAATTGGTTGACCATCACCTTGGTGGCACTCGACACCCTCCGCCATCGAGGGCACCACCGCCGCCGAAATTCATCCCCACCAAGAATTAGTACAGACGTCGGCAGTTTTGTGTTGTGACCTGGCAAGCCTAGACATGCCGTTGTTGCTTAGCCATCGCCCACGCGGGGATCCGCCACTAGATGGACTGAAAAAGGTCCCATTGGGCCGAGTAACATTTGTGTACTAGCTAGGACCTAGGGTGAATTGCTGCATCCTGCCTGTGACCTCACACCTTCGGGGTGAGGTGGTGTCATGAAGGGGGTGACTTTGTCTCACTGACAGTCACCTCCCTGTCTGTGTCACCCCTCACTGCGAGTGTCACTTGCAGTCTGTCACTTGCTCTCCGACCGACAATCCGACACACACAAAACCCTGAGTAATTGTGTTATCAAATTGTCTTAGCCGTTTCACCAGTTCCTGACTGTTTCCCGAGCTGTGAATATATACCTCAACTATATATATATCACACTCTTCGTGACGCGACCGTGAAACCTTTTCCGCAAAACTCTAATTTAATTACTAGTGATGATTGTATCAAAACACGCTCTACGACGCTTCATATGTGTGTGTGTGTGTATCTATATCGGATATTCCGATGTACATTCATGAACGTGTCCGTAGCGTAGAATCTGATATAAAATGGTAATGGGCCACTCATTGTCAGCGAAGCATCCCATCTGAGGGATTTCTAATTATTGATCAAATAAATTGTATCGAAGCATAAGTAATCACTTGCTATTCATATACCCCATTCGCACAAGCACACGCTCACAACTCGCTTCCTGTATCGCAAATGCCACACTTGCATATCGTGATGTCATCTGCGCATTTGCTTGAATATATTTGCTTGATTATCATGATTGTGACAGAAAGAGTGATATGAGGGTATATATATATATATACATATATATATGCACGATAAAGTCACAGAAAACACGGTCACTAGAACAAGGTTTTTGCTTAAGTTTGCTTAAGTTTTCTTAAGTTTTCTTAAGTTTGCTTAAGTCTGCTTAAGTTTGCTTAAGTCGGTATAAATCGGTAGAATTATATACCCGATGACATAGGAATGTCACCAAGCCCGCTCCAGGAGGCCCCAGGGTTCACGCGAGAGCCCCAGAATGACTGGCGTGATGCCAGGAGATATGACTCGGAGAGGCTGGGTTTGTAAAAAGCCAAAGATTTGTCTGGCAGTCGACGATGAGTAATTATACACATCAGCGGATCACTGATCGGTGGTGGTATAAGCGTATAATAAACCGTGCGATGGGTGTTCGTGCGATGGACGCAGTCACGCAGACGGGTGATGTCATGTCATCGATCGTGGCCTATGATGAGGTTCAACATTTATATCCATATCGATTATGAAATACTTCAAATTTGCGGGCGTGACACAGTTGAGAAGTTGCAAGTTCAAAATTTGACTTGGTCAACCTCACTGGGCCGTTCTTGAAGAGATTTACGCTCGAACACTTGGCAACCCTATGTTTTTGGCGTCAGTTTTTGTCAGCTTGCAATTCGTTCGTGGCATTAGCTCAAACAGAGCGCCAAACCTGCGGTTTGGAGATCTCGGTGAAAACCCGAGATGCCACACAATAGAAGAGTGTTTCCTTACACTCATTGACTTACCCTCTCCTTTTTGAAATTGATTCGCAGGTTTTCAGGCCCTTCCATAGCGGGAAAAGCGCTATTTTGACAACTAATTGGACTTCACGAGCGTTCTCCTCGCGGAAAACCACCACATGATTACCCCTAGTTCGTTTGGTTTGAGTATTTTTTCGAAAAGATGGAGGCACTCTTGGCAACCCTATCTTTTTGGCGACAGTTTTTTTCAGCTTGCAAATCGTTCGTGGCATTAGCTCAAACAGAGCGCCAAACCTGCGGTTTGGAGATCTCGGTAAAAACCCGAGATGCCACACACTAAAGGTATGCTTCTATTCCTTTTTTCCCTCTCCTTGACCTTTCCATTTCTTTAGTCTTTGAGTTCTAACATCTTGGTTGGATGCCCATAGGTACAAGACTCTTACAAGACTCAAGCAAAGGCGGAGCTCCAGCAGTGGACTGTGCGGAGGGATGCCGAGCCTCTCAGCGGGGGAGGCCCCGAGCTCCCTGTCAACCGCCAGTGAACAAGTATCTGGCGCCCGAGCAGCCCCCTCGCGCCTGCCGGGAGGGCAAAAAACCGTAGCTTGTAGCTTAGTAGGGGCAAAGTTGCGATGCCCATAGTGGGCGTGCATCATTTGCAAGCTTCAATGTCCGCGCCGTGGTGACCGGTGTTATAAATTGTTACTTGTTGGCCACGGTGTTATAAGTTGTTATAAATTGTTATAAGTTGTTTACAACCGTAGGGACAAGGTGCCGGTGGGTCGGGAGCGGCGTGCGCGAGTCCTGATTCAAGGCTCGAGGCGCGCCCCCTGTACCCGTGGCTAATTGTAGCATGTCATTTTCGTTTGGGGTGGAAGTGGATTCCAGCCGGTGGGTTAGGAGTGGCGTGCGCGTGTCCTTGTGATTCAAGGCTCGAGGCGCGCCCCCGGACCCGTGGCTCCACTTGTAGATATGTAGTGGTTTGGTATGGGGTGATAGTAAAACATATCTATACATCTATCCATTTATGTATCGCGTATATGTCCGGTTCACGGGGAGAAACGATCGATGCAAAGGTGTGGCGGACCGAGCGTGGGCGCATATGGGTTGGGCCCCTTGAATATGTTTGGTGCGGTGTGAGGACAGCTCCTCTGACACGCGACCAGAAGAAGGGGATGTGGCCTGTGGGTTGTATGTGGTTGTTTTGGGTCGGTGCGGCAGACCGTGGGCGCATGTGGGTAGGGCACACTGAATATATATGGTGCGGTGTGAGGACAACTCCTCTAACACGCGACCGGAACGAGGGGGTGTGCCCTGTAGGATCTATGCGGTTGTTTTGGGTTGGTGCGGCAGACCGTGGGCGTAAATGGGTAGGGCACATTGAATGTGTATGGTGCGGTGTGAGGACAACTCCTCAGACACGCGACCAGAAGAAGGGGGTGTGGCCAACACTATGTATGTGGTTGTTTGCGGTTGGTGTGGCACACCACGCGTGGGCACATGTGGATTGGGCACACTGAATATGTATGGTGCGGTGTGAGGACAGCCCTCCGACACGCGACCGGAACGAGGAGTGTGCCCTGTAGGATTTATGCGGTCCTTTGGGTTGGTGCGGCGGACCGTGGGCGTGGCGGGTAGGCACTGAATATGTATGTATGGTGTGGTGTGAGACAGCCCTCCGACACGCGACCGGAACGAGGGGTGTGCCCTGTAGGATGTATGCGGTTGTTTCTGGGTTGGTGCGGCAGAGTAGACCGGGCGCATGTGGGTTGGGCCCCTTGGAAATGTTTGGTGCGGTGTGAGGACAGCTCCTTCCACGCGACCATAAGAAGGGGATATGGGCCTGTGGGCTGTATGGTTGTTTTGGGTCGGTGCGGACCGTGGGCGTGTGGGTAGGGCACATTGAATATATATGGTGCGGTGAGGACAACTCCTCTGACACGCGACAGGAACGAGGGGGTGTGCCCTGTAGGATCTATGCGGTTGTTTTGGGTTGGTGCGGCAGACCGTGGGCGTAAATGGGTAGGGCACATTGAATATGTATGGTGCGGTGTGTGGACAACTCCTCCGACACGCGACCGGAACGAGGGGGTGTGCCCTGTAGGGTGTATGCGGTTGTTTGGGGTTGGTGCGGCAGACCGTGGGCGTAAGTGGGTAGGGCACACTAAATATGTATGGTGCGGTGTGAGGACAACTCCTCAGACACGCGACCAGAAGAAGGGGGTGTGGCCAACACTATGTATGTGGTTGTTTGCGGTTGGTGTGGCACACCACGCGTGGGCACATGTGGGTTGGGCAAACTGAATATGTATGGTGCGGTGGGAGGACAGCTCCTCCGACACGCGACCGGAACGAGGGGGTGTGCCCTGTAGGATGTATGCGGTCCTTTTGGGTTGGTGCGGCAGACCGTGGGCGTAAGTGGGTAGGGCACACTGAATATGTATGGTGCGGTGTGAGGACAGCTCCTCCGACACGCGACCGGAACGAGGGGGTGTGCCCTGTAGGATGTATGCGGTTGTTTGGGGTTGGTGCGGCAGAGTAGACCGTGGGCGCATGTGGGTTGGGCCCCTTGAAAATGTTTGGTGCGGTGTGAGGACAGCTCCTCTGACACGCGACCATAAGGGGGTGTGGCCTGTAGGATGTATGTGGTTGTTTTGGGTTGGTGCGGCAGACCGTGGGCGCATGTGGGTTGGGCCCCTTGAAAATGTTTGGTGCGGTGTGAGGACAGCTCCTCTGACACGCGACCATAAGGGGGTGTGGCCTGTAGGATGTATGTGGTTGTTTTGGGTTGGTGCGGCATACCGTGGGCGCATGTGTGTTGGGCACACTGAATATGTATGGTGCGATGTGAGGACAGCTCCTCTGACACGCGACTAGAAGGGGGTGTGGCCAGCACTATGCATGTGTTTGTTTTGGGTTGGTGTGGCACACCACGCGTGGGCGTATGTGGGTTGGGTCCCTTGAATATAGGACAAATATCATGAAAGCTAATCTTGAATAGCTGCTGGCACTGAATATTTCGAGGATGCCGGTGGGTCGGGAGCGGCGTGCGCGTGGCCTAATTCAAGGCTCGTTGCGCGCCCCCTGTACCCGTGGCTACTCGTCTTCAAGGCATCTTCTTTTGGGGTAGTTGTGGATTACAACCGGTGGGTTAGGAGAGGCGTGCGCGTGTCCTTGTGATTCAAGGCTCGAGGCGCGCCCCCGGACCCGTGGCTCCACTTGTAGATATGTATTGGTTTGGTACGTCTTGATAGTAAAACATAACAAGACGTATATTGTTTCGGATCGGTGCGGCAGACCGTGGGCGCATGTAGGTTGGGCACACTGAATATGTATGGTGTGGTGTGAGGACAGCTCCTCTGACACGCGACCATATTGGGGTGTGGCCGGTAGGATGTATGTGGTTGTTGCGGGTTGGTGCGGCGGAACGTGGGCGCATGCGGGTTGGGCACACTGAATATATATGGTGCGGTGTGAGGACAGCTCCTCTGACACGCGACCATAAGAAGGTGTGGCCGGTAGGATGTATGTGGTTGTTTCGGGTTGGTGCGGCGGACCGTGGGCGCATGTGGGTAGGACACACTGAATATATATGGTGCGGTGTGAGGATAGCTCCTCTGACACGCGACCATATGGGGGTGTGGCCGGTAGGATGTATGTGGTTGTTTCGGGTTGGTGCGGCGGAACGCGGGCGCATGTGGGTAGGACACACCGAATATGTATGGTGCGGTGTGAGGACAGCTCCTCTGACATGCGACCATATATATGGGGGATGTGGCCTATAGGATGTATGTGGTTGTTTCGGGTTGGTGCGGCGGAACGTGGGCGCATGTGGGCAGGGCGCACTGAATATATATGGTGCGGTGTGAGGACAACTCCTCTGACACGCGACCATATGGGGGTGTGGCCGGTAGGATGTATGTGGTTGTTGCGGGTTGGTGCGGCGGAACGTGGGCGCATGCGGGTTGGGCACGGTTTTCTTAAAGGTGAGTGATTACTGTATGGTGGAAGGGGGGCGGGGACGTGAGTATGGTATCTTGTGGCGGGTATCTTGTATCCATCACAGCCCTCGATCACCGCCCGTGACAGCTCTGTCATGGGCAGTGATTTGATGGGTGCTTGGAGGCCACTCGCCTCACCCTATGCCCCCCAACACGGCCCACAATCACTGCCCGTGACGACTCTGTCGTGGGCATTGATCTGAGGGTTGCTTGGGGGTTACCCGCCTCACCTCATGCCCCCCCACACGGCCCACAATCACCGCCCGTAACGGCTTAGTCCGGTTTGTCGTGGGCAATGATTTGAGGGGTGCTTGGGGGTCACCCGCCTCACCTTATGCTCCCCCACATGGCCCACAATCACTAGTCGTGACGGCTTTGTCATGGGCAGTGATCTGATGGGTGCTTGGGGGTCACATGCCTCACCTTATGCCCCTCCCACACGGCCCACAGTCACTGCCCGTGACACATGTGTCGTGGGCAGTGATCTGAGGGGTGCTTGGAGGTCACACGTCTCACCTTATGCCCCCCGACACGGCCCACAATCACTGACCGTGACGGCCGTGCCGTGGGCAGGGATCTGAGGGGTGCTTGGGCGGGGATCACACGCCTCACCGTATGCCCCCCAACACGGCCCACCGTCACTGCCAGTGACAATTGTGTCATGGGCAGTGATTTGAGGAGTGCTTGGGGGTCACACGCCTCACCTTATGCTCCCCCCCACACGGCCCACAATCACTGCCTGTGATAACTATGTTATGGGCAGTGATCTAGGTGCCTTGGGGGTCACACGCCTCACCGTATGCCCCCCAACACGGCCCACCGTCACTGTCAGTGACAATTGTGTCATGGGCAGTGATTTGAGGAGTGCTTGGGGGTCACACGCCTCACCTTATGCTCCCCCACACGGCCCACAATCACCGCCTGTGATAACTCAAGGTATGGCTTACGCGAGGTCGACTTTACACAAAACTTCGGGAAATATTTTTATTCGATAAACATGTCGCTTAAACCAATCTAAACATATTGCGCGCTCTGGGTATACAATTGACCCAGGCATTGAAAAGTTATGGCCGATACCGCTCGGTTACCTCCCATACTTAACCATACTTAAGAGCACACTTCAATCGCATTTATCTCACGATCTAGAAAATCGGAAGTTTTGTGTAAAGTCGACCTCGCGTAAGCCATACCTTGAACT
>LGRX02035733.1:0-36680 GCA_001247695.2 Cymbomonas tetramitiformis
GGGACGACGACGTAGTCGAGAATGATGGTGATTAACGTGCGTTGCGCACGAAAAAGATTGGGCGTTGCGCTCAAATAAATAATAGCCGATGCCGTTGCAGCATGTACGGGGAGATGGCGGCGATGTGTAGAATCATTCCGTGGCGGTGGCGTGTCTCGTGCAATCTCGCGCTCGTCATGACGGAGGGAGGCAAGCAGGGCAGAGGCCTCACCAATGATACGAGCGAATTCCTCGAGGAAGCCCGAGACGTCACTCGGCTCCCCACCTGCGTAAGCCAATCCGAGAGGCGTGTGCGTCGGGATAGGCGCGGCTGCCTTGGGGCGGGTAGGAGGGCCATTAGGGTTCGCACACCACCACACCTCTAGAATGTGAGTGTAAACTTCCTCGATGCCCACCTTCGCCAACTCAGTGTCCAGGCGAAGCGGGGTGATTACCTCCTTGTAAAATTCGGTGTCCAGTGCCGCCAGGAGCTGCCTCTTGGCTGCCTCGTCGTCCAGAGCGCCGGCTCCGCTAGCCGCAATCGCCTTTAGGCACTCATCAAATTGGGCCACTAAAGGCTCTGGATCAACAGAGGACCCAAAAGAAATGCTCAAGAGCTCCTCGTGATGGCGGAGCGGCCGATGCCCAGGCGGCAGCAGCCGCTTGGTGATCTCAAGGAGGGCACGCTTACCGTCGCGCGGAGAAACCCGAGCCGAAGCGTCAACCCACCTTCGAGCTGGAGAGTGTGGTGTTGTCAAAGAGACCAACGCACGAAGTAAAATGTCGTTGAAGATCGGGTGAACCTCTTTGGTGACGTCCACGAGGTCAAAGATGTCCTCGTTGGCGGTGTCCTTGTTGACAAAAGATGCCTCCAAGGCAGTCACCAAGGAGTCCCAAAGAAGCTGCCGATGAGGTTCACTTCCGGAAAATGAAGACGCCTTAGTACCTAAGGTGTCTTTTGCAATACGCTTAACAACGTCAGTGTCCCAGGATGATTGTAACACGGCATTGCCGCGTGTCCTGTCAGCAGCAGCGAGTGCGACACGTCGCTGACTGCGGGGTGCTCTTATAGCGAGCACCCACGTTCCTAGCAAAAATAGAGTCTAGGCGCATTCTAGCGCCCATGGCCGGTGTACCAACAGAGGACGAAGTCATCAGAATAAATTCCTATAGGAGGGGGGTTGAGGAAAAGGCGAGGCGCAAATTGTAAGGTGGCGGGCGACCGTAATGCAGTTGCGGAGTAAGGAGAAGATGGGGTCGAACGAAATCAACGAAGTCGAATACGCGACGGCCAAGGAGATGTCGACAGGGGTGATCAAGCCAAGTCTAAAACAAAATCCAACGCGGACACTCGCGAAGAAGTTGCCGAAAGTCCCAATCCGAAATCTCACCGCAACTTAGCGCAAACCGCACGCCCTAAAGTGGCCAATTCAACACCTCGCGAGGCCCCAACGCCCCGCCAAGCGGAAAAGCTTAGCCAATCATGGCAAAGTCAGCAGTGAGAAAAGCGGGGTAATACCCCATAACCTGTGAGATATAATATACCGTATTATATCGGGTGGTCACTGAAAGGTTCTCATACAAGTGTAAACTGATTATAAAGATAAACGAATATATAATGCATCTGTGACCTAGGTATCTGTCACCAAGTACTGTACGAGTACTGGTACAGTCGAACGGAGTCATGCAAGTTATGACCTACGGTGCACTGACTCCAGCACTTTGCTCATGGCCCACTCAAGACCCTCCTTATCATCAGAGTGATGTTGAGCCTTATTATGGTGGCCACCACGACACGACAATCACCAACGCAAATTCCAAGCCCTTCATAAGCACCGTGAAATGGCCCAAAGTTCTTACACTCATGGGATACCTCCCTCCTCTTTTTGGTACTGTCCTCAACACGATAGGTGTTCCCCGTGGCAAGGTTAAACCTCTCCTTTAAAAACTTTCAAGAATTTGTAGGCAACACACCAAAAATAGGCGAGACGTGTTTCTGTTAAACACCACCACCACCTTAAACACTGACCCGCATACAGTTGACATCTCGAGCAGTGATACCATGACAGAAACAGAAGCTGTGCATCAGTCAAACGACTTTCGTCAAACCCTCCTGCAATAATTTTCAAAAGTCTTGCAATATAAGATGGTTCCGTGTCCCCAAGGGGAGGGGCCGTCCCCCTCCCCTCCCCCCCACCACGACCCCCTTCCTCATCGTCTCCAAATACCCCCTTAATTCTTCGACTTCCCTCCCCACCGCTCAGATTCAGCCACCCCTCCACTCACCCGGCCATGGCTGCTTCTTCATCTTCTAGAGTTTTTTCGCCTAGCACTTAGCTTTTTCTCTAGATGTCACCCTGCTGAAAAGTGGGTTGAGCCCCTTTGTGGGCGCGCTATAGCAGAGGGAGTAGCCCCTGGTGTTTTCACTAGCCTGCTTTGCAGGGATACCGCACTCTGAGGACTTTGTCCCCTTTGCTAGCGTAAATGTTTTATTATTATTATTATTCATATATCACTAGCGAATATTTATTGACATACGCACGTTGCATACGCTTGATGGGCTCGGGCTGCCCATCTTGCGCACACTAACGGTCATAACCCTACCGCAACTTCTAGATGACGGTGTGTGGGTCAGCTTTGCACCCAAATAGACACTTGAAGGACATATTATGCCTTCTTAGGCATATACAAGTGATATGTATACCTTCAAATGTTTACTTGATTGCTGAGCTTGCCTGCGCAAGAATTGATCCTTAACACTGTGAGCCCATAGTGGGCGGTGCTTAACACTGTGACCGTTGACCGAACTTTGACTGAAATTTCCGAAGCCATCGACCGTCCGATTTCCAAAATTTTTGCAGAACGGAAGAGCTCTCGTCGAGCTTCCATCGGTAAGGTCAGATTTGGAATCTTGTTACTTGTAAAAAAATCGAAAGTGGAAAGAGAAATAATTGACACCCAAAAGGACTTGAACTCTCTTCAAATG
The DNA here is from genome assembly GCA_001247695.2 of Cymbomonas tetramitiformis. Lineage (NCBI taxonomy): Eukaryota > Viridiplantae > Chlorophyta > Pyramimonadophyceae > Pyramimonadales > Pyramimonadaceae > Cymbomonas > Cymbomonas tetramitiformis. The sequence continues at coordinate 2,966 of LGRX02035733.1, forward strand.
CCAGCGGTCAGATGGCAAATTCCCAACCAGCCGAGCGGGCGGGGGACAAATCGCCATAAGAAATGTGAAGAGCGTACTGATGACCCGAGTTTTTATGTGGACCCCTCATTTCGGCCTTTTTATGGCTGAGGGAAGGCTGGATATTGCAGACTGCACGCAGCGTTGTCCTCGCCTCTGAAGGTGCAGGTTTTAGGGTACCTATTAGAGTGCATACCACCGACAGGTGTATCCTCTCCGCAGTCCTTAACTTTCGACTTCGTTTCCTGGGCTCTCACTTTCGTGCTGAAGCGTGGGCATCGTGTCGTCAGCCGCATGTCCTGACCGCTTTTCGCCAGTTGAATCGACATTCTGCTTGGAAGCAGAAACTGAAACCGTCACCACAGTTTGGGTTGATGATGCCACACTCTCGCTCATCATATGCACCCTGTGCAAAATATTGTGCCGCACTTTCTTCGAAATTCGGTGTTGGGAGCGACGAACGTCAAGCCCTTGCGCGCAATCCGTTGTAGCCGGTAGAACAAGTAGAATCCAGATGAGCGGCAGTAGACTGTGGCTCCGTGCATGCTGTTGTAGTTCAGCATATTCTTCCCCAAAATCTTCGGTCAGAGTCAGCGAAATTCATTGAACTGATAGAAACGATTGATTGAAATGACGGCCCCCAAAGCGACCACAGCCCCGGGGGTCGACGCGAAAAGCGACGAGTTCTTCGAGAAAGGTGCGCCACTGTCAGTCTCGTCTTGAAAAGTTGTTGCACTCAGAACTCTGCAGTAAAACGCAACAGAGTATGATTTCAGAGTTTGACATCGTTCTCCGCCTTGCAACAACCGCAGCTGCGAGCTCCTTTGTGAAAGAATGCGACTTCCGAAGTCATCGCATCGCACGCTCTTCCTGATCTGTCATGTGCTATCCCTCCCGACCAGTGCCCTGGCATTTTCTCTGCTTCCCCTCCCCCTGTCCATTTCTGGCGCGTACGTTGCGTCCCCTCCCGCTCAATAGCCCTGGAGGAGGAGTAAACTCCGCGATTTACTTCACCTCTCTCTCTCACCGCCTGCACTTTATTGCGGCCTATGTAATTGGTGCGTTGACAACAAGGAGGGCATTGGAGGTCGGCAACCTCAGCAATGTCCGGCAAAGTACATTCTGGCAGCAACGAGGCACTCGCCGAGACGATTAACTTGGACTTTACCGCATCTATCGCGCAAATCGAAGGTGGGGTGTACCGCGGCCCGTACTTGCAGCCATAGTAAATTACGAGAGGGCTGCTTGTTGAATGATTCAGACATTTTCCCGTCCTCCAGACCACGGCAAGCAAGCTCACAACGCCTCCCCCCTCCTCCCCCTGCCTGAAAGCACACGGCCTCCCACTGACCCCATGGGCAAGCTCACGCCCACTCCCGGACCCGGCACGCTTAATCCTCTTCCCCAGAACCACAGCCACTAGGGCCGCTCCTTCTCAACACTGCCATTAGCCACACGCTCCCTGATGCCGGAAAGCTCATAGACGCCCGATTACAGCTAGATGCTTGATCCGCCCCTTCCACGACAACGTCACCCGCTAAGCATGTTTTCCTCAGAGCCTTCGCAGCAAGAGCTGACGTGGCACGAAGGCCTTCTCAGGGACTGCGCTATTGTAGCCACCATATTGTGCCACGTCAGAGCTCCAACAGTGTGTCGTACTCCACGGGCAGGAGGGGAGAGAGGGTGCCACTGGGGTTTCGCCGGGGAGATTGTGGTCGGGCGTCGGGGGGGACGACGGGGAAAGGGTTAGAAGAAGGGATGAAGCCGGGGTCCAGGGCCGGCGTCCGGGGCCGGCGTCCGGGGGCACGAGGAAGCACGAGGTGCCCTGTGGTGGCCTCCACAGGGACAGGTGGTGGATCGGGGGCAGGGATACGCACACACCCACCCACCTAGGAGGCTTACTGGTTGGGAGTTGGCTCGAGCAGCTCGAAGGGTGGACGTCACAAATGTGCGATTAGCGGGTTGACTTCTGTGGGCGGGTGGAGCAGCCACAACTGTGGTCAGGTGGCTCAGTAGGGTGTAACGGCGCTCCATCTTAATGGAGAATATGGATTAATGTTCCGAAGTGTGTGTCGAAGTCTTTAGTCCTCGGCGCGGGTACATAGAGCAGCCGCGTGGGAATTCCGGGGCAATCTGGTTGCTAGGATGCTGGCTGTCATAGGCATCGGCACAAGGATAAGCACACACACGTACGGCGCGCTCTCCAGAGGACATGGTAACTCGTATGATGGTCACGGTGCAAGTGGCACAGTCGTCCACGCGGAGCCAACCGCGTGTGGTGCTGCATGTGCTTAATGAGTGGTGCACTGTGCTGTGCTAGCGGCGCGGCTGAATGATGCAGCCGTCTGGGTGGGATCCTGCGGCCGGATGCACAGGGGCGATCCTACAAGTCGAGTCTCTCCTGGGCAGCGTCGTGCGAGATGTCGCTACTGCAATCCGTCCGATGCTGAAAGTGGATACTATCGTCCCGCTTCAGGTGCTGCCTCGCGGCCATCTCTTTGTCCCTGACCCCTGGCCAAGTCCCGTGCCCCCCCAACCCTAGGCCAGCCCGTGAGAGGTCACAACGGACCAGTCTCCCGTCAAGACCGAGGACCTCGGCGCCCTTTCTGCAGCGATCCTGGCGCCGCACCGACTGAGCGGAGGGTTTGCGGGGCGGATGATGTGACGCAGCGCATCTTGGACGAGGTCCGCCACAAACTGAAGCCTGAAATCCGCTGTCTTGGCGGCCAGGTACTTGCCCACGCGTAGCCTTAGCTTTCCCCTCAAAGCGCATGAGCGCGCCCCCTGCACGAACGATGTCCTTGTTACGGTGTACACCCTGGTTTCCCGCCTTTGACTGACGGTGTCCGCTCAAGCCACGAGCGAGACTGGCTCATTCCACAGGATGGCCAACGGTGGGGTGTGGTGGCGGAGATGGGTGTGGGCGTGGAAGCAGGCTCAGATGCAGCTGAAGTCGAGCCAGTCGATGCTGGTGAAGTTCCGCAACATCGCCAAGCTCGTGCGTAGAAAAGGGAACCGGATGATGCGCGAGGTCTGGACAGGCTGGCTACAGCAGGTATCAAGGCAGCTCAACCCTCGCGCGCGTGGCACCTACAGCGCCATCTCCGGCCAAGACGGTCCCGGGGCGGTTTTCAAGGCACAGCGCCTTTCAGGCTTGGACGAGCGGGCGGTTGCTTCCCAGCGCTTGCTTTGGGGTGGCTCCCCGGGAAGGGCAGCGCTGAGTGATACGCCAAATGCTGAATGTGGATATGTTGCTGCCGGGCTGACAGCCCCGTTTGCAGCGGCGTCGGCAGCGGCGTCGCTGCTGAGCAACAGCGCGGGTGCGGCGCGTGGGTGGAGGGAGGTTGCCAGGTGATCAGGTCGAAGGAGGAGGAGGAGCGTCTGTTTTCGTCTCAGCGTCTGCTCACCCTGTATTATAAGGTGAGCGGGTCTGGAACGGGTGCAGGAGTGATTACTGGGCAGGCAGGGAGCAGGCAAGGGAGTGAGCGCTGGCGGGACTACAGAACGGTGTCTCTAGGTGCTGTAGGGATCGAGGGTGGGGCTACAGGACGGTGTGCTGTAGGGATCGAGGGTGGGGCTACAGGACGGTGTGCTGTAGGGATCGAGGGCGGGGCTACAGGACGGTGTGCTGTAGGGATCGAGGGTGTTTCGGTGTGGGCTGATGCCGCAGGTCATGAGCCGCTGCCTCCGGGGCTCTGTCCAGCTCTGGCACAAGAAGGCAAAGAACGAGCGCTGCGACCGCCTGGAGGTGAGTGGAACCAGCGCTGGCCTCGGAGCACCGCCACAGCCCCTGCAGGATGGAGATGTGCAAGATTTCACCACAGTGGCGCGCAGGCATCGACTGCGGCATCATGCAGCCCGCTGGCGGGGCTGAAAGAACTGACCACCGTTGATCGTGCAGTAAAGTCCTGGAGGGAGTGGAACAGCAGCCAGCAAGCAGCATGGATCAACTTCCCAGCTCGGGGAGTGTTTCGCAGGATATTTCTGTTCCGGTGTGAAGGGCTTGCGTAGGTGACGTGTCAGCGCGGGAGAGGCTGCAGAGGGCGATGGCAAACAAGCGCGCACGCGAGAACGAGGCGAAGATCGGTAAGCTCGAGGAGAAGAACCAATTCCTCCAGCAGGAGATACAGCACGAGGAACAGAAGGTCCAGGAGGTGGGGATCCTGTTGCCTACACCCGGCACAGCAGTGCTATCGAAGGCGCTAGATCCAGCCTGGAGGTGCTGCGCTCGATGGTTCGCCACGCGGCCGAGAGACAAGCGCGGGCGGCGCCAGGGAGATGACGTGGATTTTGCTGCATGCTTTTAGGGTTTGTTACGGTTTCTCGGGTCGCGCATTCGAAGTCTCTACGGATACCGCCCCCACGCTCTGCTCAAAGAAAAAGGATCAGCCGCAAGATGCGAAGCTCTGCGCAGCTTCCTGGAGGCTTCTCCTCGTCTTCAGTTGTCTGTCCAATCATGACTGTGGCGGAAATGTGTCACTCGGCTCCATTCGCCGCCACCGCTGATCTGCACTCAGAGAACGTCTTCTCACGCATCAATGGAGAAACGACTCGTATGTGACCACTGAATTTTGCGCGCTGGGCTTGCCCACTATAGATTGTGGGATGTCAGTGTACTGAGGAGCACAGGAGGATGCGTGCTGGAGAAAGAGCAGCAAAGATGACGGAGTGGGGTGAGGGTGGCGCTCTGTGGGCCACGGCAAGCAGCTGGAGAAAGAGATCATCGCGCGGGAGAAAGATGCGGAGGAAAATCTGCGGCAAGCGGACATTCAGGCGAAGAAGGATATCGTAGCAGCTCAGCGGCGCGTGCGCGAAGAGTACGAGGAGCTCTGCAAGCAGCTGGTCCGTACCGTGGCTTCAGGCCGATGGGTGGGCCCATAGGCAGGAAGCCGCTCAGGGCTCAAGAGGGGGGCCCATGAGGGAGGGCACAGACGATGGGTGAGGCTATAGAGGGGTGCGGTTGGAGTGAGGGGGATTGCCGGTAGGGGGGTGAAGGCGGGCAGCTGGGCGGGGTTAGCTTTCTTGCCAAGCCGCTGTTCCTCGCTGCAAGGCTTCAGCAGGGCAGCGTGCAACAGGGAACTCTCGAGCGCCCCCTGTGTCCACTGCAGCACGGCCGGTCTGAGGCATGCCCTTGCACAGCGCTGGTCAAGTGGCTCCAGCTTCCTTGAACTTTCCCTCTGGAGATACAGTTGCAGAGTGGGAGAGCCGGCTTCTTTCTCCCTTTCACTGACCTTTACGGGGGGCTCTCCTGAATGTTGCGGAGCCCCCTGCACACCCCCCTCCTCGGACACTCGCGGAGAGGACCCGCCCACTTCTGGCAGATAGCATCCCCATCCCCCGGACTCTACCCAAGTTCTCAAGATCTCTTTTTGGGGCTCCCTTTGCCATTGATGTGTCCAGGTTCCTTCTTTTCAGTACTTGTCATCTCCAATTTGCATGAGGCGTCGGAGGGCGCGTCGGAGGGAGTGTCGGAGGGCGCGTCGGAGGGCGCGTCGGAGGGCGTCGGAGGGCGTCGGAGGGAGCGTCGGAGGCGTCCCGGAGGGCGTCGGAGGAGGCGTCGGAGGGAGCGTCGGAGCGTCTGAGGGGTGCTCTTCCTCGGGGAGGAGCGCTGGAGGACGGTGCGTCTACAGGGATGGTGGGTCGTGGAGCGGACTGCTGAGGGGGGTGGGATATGGGGGACGGCATGCCGAGCGTGCAGAACGAGAAGATCTACCTTCTGGAGCAAGAGGTCAAGCAGAAGCAGGCGGAGGTCACCAGGGTAACTCTCTGCCCGACATCTCCTGGGCGGGTGCAAGGGGGCCGCAGAGACTCCCATGGGTACTGTCTGCCTCCTGGGCGGGTGCGAGGGCCGCAGAGACCCCCATGGGTACTGTCTGCCTCCTGGGCGGGTGCAAGGGGGCCGCAGAGACCCCCATGGGTACTGTCTGCCTCCTGGGCGGGTGCAAGGGGGCCGCAGAGACCCCCATGGGTACTGTCTGCCTCCTGGGCGGGTGCGAGGGGGAGGCGCAGACCGCATGGATGATGGTCTGCCCGTCTTCCATCGGAGGTCTCGGCGCAGCGCTGCTCTGTTCGCCGCAAGGGCACGCGGCGGAGCGGTGAGGGGAGGAGAACGCGGGTGCGCAGGCGGTGGCGAAGCTGGAGGAGACCGCGAGCGATCGCATGAAGCAGCTTCTGCTGAGGTGGTGGCTCGGGAGCAAGCTGAAGGTGTGGCAAGCGTGGAAGGAGCGCTGCGCCATCGTCCGCGTGGGCAAGCAGGTGTGGTTCTCACCCATCCCCGCCGCTTCATCTTCTCCCGCTCTCTGTGGGGAGCACCGCGCCGCCAGTGCTTGCAGTGGAGGGAACCGAAAGAGCTCGCGGCCCTCCGCACCTCCCCCATGTCGCGCTGTGAGGGCACTGGCTGATGGCTCCAAGGTGGCGAGGCGCTCAGGTGCTGCGGCTGCGGCAGCGGACTGTTTTGGAGATGTGCTTCCATTCCTACCGCAGGGTACTCCCTCACCGACCCCAGCGCATCCCGCCTCCCTCAGCGAATCCCAGCGCATCCCGCCTCCTCACCGACCCCAGCGCATCCCGCTCCCCTCAGCCACCCCAGCGCATCCCGCCTCCCTCAGCCACCCCAGCGCATCCCGCCCCTCAGCGACCCCAGCGCATCCCGCCTCCCCTCAGCGACCCCAGCGCATCCCGGCTCTCAGCGACCCCAGCGCATCCCGCCTCCCTCAGCGCCCCCAGCGCATCCCCGCCTCCCCCAGCGACCCCAGCGCATCCCGCCTCCCTCAGCCACCCCAGCGCATCCCGCCGCCTCCCTCAGCTAATTTGCGCATCCCGCCTCCCCAGCGACCCCAGCGCATCCCGCTCCCTCAGCGAACCCATCGCATCCCTTCCGCTCCCCTCAGCGAATTCAGCGCATCCCGCCTCCCTCAGCGACCCCAGCGCATCTCCCGCTTCCTCAGCGAATTCCCAGCGCATCCCGCCTCCCTCAGCCACCCCAGCGCATCCCGCTCCCCTCAGCGACCCCAGCGCATCCCCGCCCTCAGCCACCCCAGCGCATCCCGCCTCCTCAGCGACCCCCAGGCGCATCCGCCTCCCTCAGCGACCCTGACGCATCCCGCCTCCCTCAGCGACCCCAGCGCATCCCGCCTCCCCTCAGCCACCCCATCGCATCCCGCCTCCCCAGCACCCAGCGCATCCCGCCTCCCCTCAGCCACCCCCAGCGCATCCCGCCTCCCCTCACCGACCCCAGCGCATCCCGCCTCCCTCACCGACCCCAGCGCATCCCGCCTCCCCTCAGCCACCCTAGCGCATCCCGCCTCCTCAGCTACCCCAGCGCATCCCGCCTCCTCAGCGCCCCAGCGCATCCCCCGCCTCCCCCAGCTACCCCACGCATCCCGCCTCCTCAGCGACCCCAGCGCATCCCGCCTCCCCCTCAGCGACCCCAGCGCATCCCGCCTCCTCAGCGCACCCCAGCGCATCCCGCTCCCTCAGCGACCCCATCGCATCCCGCCTCCCTCATCACCCCCAGCGCATCCCGCCTCCCCTCAGCCACCCCAGCGCATCCCGCCTCCCCTCACCGACCCCAGCCTACTGCTGTGTGCCTTATCGCCGCCCCGCCTGGTTGGTTGCGATGCCGTGAGCGCGGCGCACTGGCAGGAGCTATGGCGCATTGGCTGATCGGAGCATATCGGGATCTGTTGTGTGTGAGCCTTCACTGCTGGGGCTGCTCGCGGAGAAGCGATGAGGGCGGAAGGGGTGGCGGGGGCGGGGGCGCGCTTGGAATGGCAGATTGTGGCGTACAAGCAGAAAAACAAGGCGAAGGTGCAGAAGACGATCGTGAAGATCCACGCGTGGCTGCTGCGGCAGGCGTGGACCGGCTGGTGCGAGTGCATGAACATCAATCTGGCCGAGAAGAAGGCGGAGGAGGAGATGGTTGCAAAGGGGGCTTTTCACCTCCGGCTCTTCCATCGTCGCCGTGCTTTCATGGCGTGGGCAGGCTACCTCATGGCACGTGCTCCTGTCCCCTGTGGTCCTCGCTGTCCCTCTCCCTGGCTCCCGCTCGCGCTGCCTCCTCCCTGAGTGAACGGGGTCCAGAGTGAGGCGCTGGTGCGCTGCCGTCTGTCGGCAGGCGACTGGCACGTGGGCAGGGCCCGTGTCAGCCCCGCTTCGCACGGGCGTCTGCAGTGAGATGCGCACCGGGGAGCTCGCATGCGGGGCAGGACGCTGGCCAAGTTGATGTGTGCCGGGTTCGGGCCGGGGTGGGGAGTTTGTGTGGGCTCTCTTTCAGCCTCACTTCATGCTCACGCTGTCATACTCACCGTCACTCATGCGTCATACTCACTGCATCATACTCACCGAGCGGCCGGCACTTCATTGGCAATTGCCGGAATGCTCCTGGTCACCGTCTCGGAGTATGCGCATTGCGCGGCAGGGCCAGGTGGCCGGGGATGCAGTGACCATCAGCTCGGATCCTGAAGCGGGGGCAATTTGGGCGGAGCGCTCGGAGGGGGGGCGGGGTATTCCGCGTGATCCGGAGGTGAAGGGGCGTGGTGTGCGCGGGTTCCGCAGTACCTGGAGAACTGCGAGAAGAAGGTGAAGTTCATGCTTGTGCGATTGAGCGAGGACATGAACATCCAGGTGCTGCAGGGTTGGGCCACCGCCACTTTGTACAGGAGACGTCAGCGACTCAAAATTTCGCGGTGTGCCCCGCAGTTCTCCCGATCGTACTGGCCCCTCGGGCGCGCCCCCTGAGAGCCGAGACAAGCCTCCCGGGCGCACCGATGGGGGGAGCAGTGCAAGGTGCTGTGAGAGGGGGTGCAGTTGCGTCTGTGGGGGGGGTAGTGGGCGGGGCTGCCGTGCGCGGCCCGTGGCGAAGAGAGGGGCATGCACCGTTGATGGAGGATCAGGGGGATCAGGGGGGTTGTGAGACGGGATGGGGGGGTTGCTTGTGCGACAGTATGGTGAAAAAGCTGGAGTGGGCTTCGATGATGCGAACAATGAGCGGTTGGTGCGCGGTACGACGGTCTCCGTGTCCTGGCCTTTGCCCTTGCCCTTACCTGCTCTTGCCCTCGGTAGAGGGGTCTACGTGCCCAGGATGCACCCCGATTCTGCAGCAGCTGTTGTGGGCTGTGACATGTAGGGGCGGGGGCTGACTGTAGGTGCTCAAACACCGAAAACGGGTGCGGCACACGGCAGAGCTCGTCAAGAAGAAGATGGAGCTCCGGCGTGAGCGCCATCCCTACCCTCCCGGCCCCTCCCTCCTCTCTGCAATCCCTTGGCGAGCCGCCACAACGAAGCCCTGCAGCGATAGTCGATGGCTGTCTCGAGCACCGCAGAAGCGGGCAGCCCGCCATGCAGTGAAACCATCAGAAAATACTTTCGAGCGACCCGTCATGATCTCAGAGCTCGCTGCGGAACTGGGGGTCGATGCTGGTGAGAGATAGTCCACCCTCGTCCCACCTTGCTGCACGCCAGCCGCCTTGCCAGGGCCACGATGCGCCAGAATGATTGGGAAGAGGGGCAACGGGTGGGCGTGTCAGAATACGCGGAGGGATGGGCGCACTGGATGGAGGAGCTACGAGTGTTCAAGCTGCAGCAGCAGGTACTGTTTTCTTCGCTGCCCGGGGATCGAGGGCGGCGCACGGCAGTTGCTATCACTGGCTCACGCGCTCCTGGGCGGCCCGGCCGGCATTGCCCACGCCCGGCCGGCTGCTTGGCGCTGCTCTGGCCCAAACCCTAAAAGCTAAAACCCGGCGGGAGGGCCTCCGAGCGCAGCCCAGGCCCAGCGAGTGCCAGGGAAGTCCCCAGATCCGCCCCGGGAGCTATTGGCCGCCGGTAGGAAAAGGGACCAGGCCTCTGCGCTGGAGGGGGGACCCCGGGTGGAGGCGGCACAGATCGGCAGGGCGCATCGCCGCTGCAGGGCGCCGGAGCCGAGTCCCCGGCCTGGCCGCAGCGCGCTCAAAGCGGGGACTTGAGTGTGATGGCGCGAGCATTAGGGATACGGGCGGACGCAGCTGCAGGCACGGATGCAGCTGCAGGCACAGACGCAGCTGCAGGCACGGATGCAGCTGCAGGCACGGATGCAGCTGCAGGCACGGATGCCGCTGCAGGCACGGACGCGGCTGCAGGCACGGACGCGGCTGCAGGCACGGACGCGGCTGCAGGCACGGACGCCGCTGCGGGCACGGACGCCGCTGCAGGCACGGACGCCGCTGCAGGCACGGACGCCGCTGCAGGCACGGACGCCGCTGCAGGCACGGACGCCGCTGCAGGCACGGACGCCGCTGCAGGCACGGACGCCGCTGCAGGCACGGACGCCGCTGCAGGCACGGACGCTGCAGGCACGGACGCGGCTGCAGGCACGGACGCGGCTGCAGGCACGGACGCCGCTGCAGGCACGGATGCCGCTGCAGGCACGGACGCCGCTGCAGGCACGGACGCCGCTGCAGGCACGGACGCCGCTGCAGGCACGGATGGCACGGTTGCCTGGCGTGCGCTTTGAGGATTTTCCCATTCGGAGTGATGGAGCGCGTTCATTCACCGCCACCCCTTCGGGAAGTCCCCAGGGGCGCTCGGTGTGAGGTGGGTGAGGAGATCGCTGTGAAGCAGATAGGGGTTATGGTGGCAACAGTCGACGGATGCACAGTGGTTGGAAGGTGGCTTGGGCAGCTAGCATCGTGGATATAGGCCGGCTTTGGTGGGAGTGCTTCATTGGGCGGGTGGAGTGGTCGCTGAAGCGCTAAGGCGGCCGAGTGAGCCTCAGAGGTTCTCGGTCTTCTCGCGAGAGAGAGAGCTCCAGAAAATCCAGTTTAATCCCGGAAGTGTAGGCTGAATCCTTCCAATCCTGGTGGAGGTGCATAGTGCAGCTGGGTGGCATTCTGGTAGCCTGGATACTATTGGTTGTCACAGAAGTGGGTGCCCGGATAGCGCACACCCAAAACCCTGCATTCGGGCACAGAAGGGGTATTTGCATTGGCGCTTCACTGCGCCGGCCTCGGGTGACCTGACACGGCAGAAGGGAAAGTGATCGGAGCGTGCGAAGCATTCCGCTTCTGATATGCTAAATATGCCCTTCCACACACACGCAGATGCGCTTTGAGCTGCTCATGGGAGGGAGGAGGTGAGCGGCTGTCGGGGTGGTGGCGCGGCGCAGCGTGCGGATGCAAGAGAGGAGAAGGAGGAGCAAATGCTGGAGCTGTGTAGTCGCAAGGTGGCTGGTGTGAAGGTTCTACACACCTTCCGGGTCCGCTTCACCTCCCTCCAAATCTCTACGATGACTCCGGAGATTTTAGGGGTTTCCGGATTGGAGCGTGTTTTGGGGATCTGGGGCGTTTCTAGCAATTTGAAGCTATTTTGGGGGATCTGAGGCGATTTTGGGGGATCTGAGGCTATTTCCGGGGATCTGAGGCGGTTTTGGGGGATCTGAGTTTTGGGGGATCTGAGGCGGTTTTGGGGGTATCTGAGGTTGAGGGTTTAAGGGATGCGGGGCTTGAAGAGGTTAGGGCTTAGGCTGGCAGTACTGGGGATTATTGGGACGAGTTGCGTAGGTAAGCGTATGGGCATATAGGCGTGGGAGTCCCGGTCTTGGTGATGCTCGGGGCCTTCTGTTTATTTCGGCTTCGGAGGGCTTTTACGATTGCGCCTTGAGGCCGAAGGGCGGTGCTTCCCTCGGCTGCGTGTCCCGGCGAGGCCAGGCAGGCCAGCGCTCTCGCCTCACCACCCTCTCTCTCTCGAGCCACCGAGACGCGTGTGGCGCCGAAGGAATGAGGCGCATCTCTGAGCTGTAGCTGGTGTGAGGCGTAAGGGGGAGGCGCTGCGTGTGGCGCCGAAGAAATGAGGCGCATCTCTGAGCTGTAGCTGGTGTGAGGCGTAAGGGGGAGGCGCTGCGTGTGGCCGCAGATCTGGGATCAGCTGGTGCAGCGCAAGGCGAGGCGGGAAGCGCGTGCCGCATACGTTGCAAACCGGGCTGGCCAGACCAAGTGCTCCGGTGCGCCCCCCGCCTCGCGTGTGCCACTTGGTTGGCGTCAGGGACCTGTGTGGCATGGGCCCGGTGTGGCATGGGGCGCACACAGAGCCACGTCAGAGCCACGTCAGAGCCACGTCAGAGCCACGTCAGAGCCACGTCAGAGCCACGTCAGACCTGGCAGCTGGCAGATCTGGCCTTGTGGTGCCATAGGCCGGCCGAGGGCGGCGCATGAGGTAGCGTGCACTTGGGGCGGCCTTCCGTGCTCTCGTGAAGTCTTTGGCGACGCTGCTGAGTGGAGGCCTCACAGAGCTGCCGCCGTGTGCTTGGCCGCTCTTCCTTTTTCCTGTGTGGCACACTAAGAACCCAATCGGTGACGACTGATGTGTCATCGGGACTGCCGGGCGGGGGACTGCGGGGGTGAGGAGGGATAGCCGTCTTGTGGGGTTGGCTGGACATCACGCACTGGCGGCGCGAGAAGCGGCTCCGCGTGATGCAGGCAGGGCTGAGGCGAGCGGGCGCTCTCCTGACAGCGGTGTGGTATGCATGGCGAGACCTCCAGCTGGATATTTTTGACCGGCAGCAACGGGCGCTGGGGCTAGTCATTCAAGCGCTGCAGTTCAACATCGGCAAGAGCATGAAGACGGCCTTCCGCGACTGGTGGGAGGCGGTGCAGGTGCGCTGCGGGCGAGGAAGAGCGGATCTGTTGGAGGGCTTGAGTCGTGAAGTCGGTTGGGCTGTGTTGCCTCGCCGGGGATGTTGGGAGCCGGCGCATCGTGAGCGGCTGCTGCGGAGGGCTGTGAATGCTCCTGGCGCGTTCAGCTTCCACATACATCGATTCGGAGAGGTTTTAAGGGTTGAGCACCCATCGTATGTTACACCAAAACCATGTCTTTTAATTAAACGTTCCATATTTAAGGATTGGCGCGCGTAGTAGGCCGCGTATCTGAGGACCTCCGTAGTATTGACTATAGCGTTCGGAGTTTTGAGTGCGCGCCAATGCTCGCAAGCGCAGCGCCCTCCGAAGGTTTCGAACAATTGGTCATACAACCCCGCCACGAGGGAGAAACGGTGGTTGACAAGGAGTGTTGCAGTCATACAACCCAGGACAGAAATGCGTTTGAGATTTTTGAAAATCGAAGGGATGTGCTATATGGGAAACCGAGTTGTATCGGCCATTGACCACACGTTCAAGAAGTGGGCGTCCCAACTTTTTCTGGGGTTGTTTTAAAACGCGCCAGGCACTGCACAGCAGGGGGGCCTCTTGAGGAATGGAGTAGACTAGTCTCCTCACGTCACTGAGTGCGTGTGTGCCTGCCGCAGATGATCAAAGAGGACAACGGATGGGACGTGGTGGAGTGGGAGGATAGAGAACCCGGCCCCAAGTCGGCAGACATCGGGGTCAACACTGACGTGGAGGAGGCCCCCCTGTCCTCGTCCCCGCCTCCACCCCCGCCTGTCCAACCAGACGCCATCGAGGCCAGCACCTCAACGGAGCCTGTGATAATGCATGACTTGGAAACCAACACCGAGACTGCGGTGCGATCCCAGCACCGCCTCGCCGCCTGCGTTGCGGGGGGGGGCTGCTGACTTGAGGCTTCTAGGTGGACCTGCTCCGTGCTCTGCGCGCTACAGCCGCCGCACGAGTGGGGTGCCGCGTCAGGGCGCGGGTGGTGGGTGACTTCGCAGTGCCAACCTGGTGCATCAACATTTTGGGCATCACTACTGGTGTGCTATTGGCAGACAGCGAGCGAGGTCCCATGGGTTGCCCACGTCATGATGGGTGCAGCGGGGTACAGTCCGGGGGCCTGCGCGTGCCCCTGCAGGTCACGGCAAGTCGGTGAGGGCGGGGGTGGAGCGGCGGGGTTTGGTGCACAGATGATTGCGAAGTCGAGAGGGCGTGGGTGAGCGCGGGGTTTGGTGCACAGATGATTGAGAAGTCGGTGAGGGCGTGGGTGGAGCGGCGGGGTTGGTGCACAGATGATTGAGAAGTCGGTGAGGGCGGGGTGGAGCGGCGGGGTTTGGTGCACAGATGATTGAGAAGTCGGTGAGGGCGTGGTGGAGCGGCGGGGTTTGGTGCACAGATGATTGAGAAGTCGGTGAGGGCGGGGTGGAGCGGCAGGGTTTGGTGCACAGATGATTGAGAAGTCGGTGAGGGCGTGAGGGAAGGCGGGGCTTGGTGCACAGATGATTGAGAAGTCGGTGAGGGCGTGGGGAGCGGCGGGGTTTGGTGCACAGATGATTGAGAAGTCGGCGTATGACGCGGAGGTGAAGCGCCTGGTTGACATGATCGACGACCTCACAGCCGAACTCAACGCCGCCACTGACGAGAACAATGAGAACACCAATGAGAGGCACGCCCCTCCCCGCATGACGCCACCCTGTGTCCGGGGGCAGGGAGTGCGATGAGGATGCTGGAGCAGGGGCTGGGCTAGAAGTATAGATGACGTTGGTGGTAGACAGCCAGCACGATGGGAAAGTTGGCAATGGATGCGTCAATGGCTCTTGATCAGGTCTGGGGGGCTTGAGAGGCGTTTAAACCCCTTGCGAATGCGCCGTCAGTTGAGGGCGGAGCGGATCACGCTTCCGTGACGAACGGATGATGACGGCAAAGATCGCGGCGCCCAGGTCCATGTGGTGACGAATGGGGTTTTGACTCGGGCAAGAACAGGGCCGCCGGGGCGTACGCGGCACGGCAGAGGATGAAGGAGATGAAGGACACTCTGGAGTCACTGCGCGTGGAGCTAGCGAGGCTCACAGAGGCGGAGCAGCAGCTGAAGCAGAAGCTGGCGGAGGCGATCGCCCAAAAAGAGGCGAGTGCGGGCAGGTCAGCGCTATTCGGGGGCGAGATGCAACAGCTCAGGAAGGAGAACACGCAAGTGAAGGACACGCTGCAGTCCCTGGTGCGTGCCCAATCACCGCGCATGTGCGCGCAAGCCGCCAGAGTTAGAAACGTCGGTGTTTGGCTCCGTCATGTTCACACCGGTCAGGTGAGAGGCGTCCTTGCCCAACTGCCTTACGTTCAAAATATCAGCGGCCTTCTCCATCACCAGCAGTTTGTCGCTGAGGATCCTGAAGTGCTCCTCGGGGGTCACTCGTGAAGAATGACCCCCTAAGCCTTACTGAGCCACCTGAGCCCCTCTGCATCTGCACCGGCGGCGCGCTGCTGCCGTGTCTCTGGAGTCGGTTCACCTCTGCCCCCCGAGCTGCTCGAGCCATCTCTCCACCACCAAGTCTACGCTCAGGACTGCAGGTACAGAGTGCAGCCGATTTTCCGTGGCTACATGTTGCCAAAGGAATCGATCCAAGGATGAGCCACGCACATAGGATAGAAACAGTGCAGAAGAACAGTTGCACTTCAAATGAGGAGGGCAATACTCAAAGTCCGCAGCTTACTCTCCCACTCCCCCCTAACTTCTCATCTTGTTCCAAGCCGATGCCCGATGGCGGCAGTGCTCATGTCACCTCGCAAGTTACAAACTGCGACGATGGATGTGCTGCAGCTCTGAGGTGCTGGCGAGTGACACGTTTGTGATTGCCAGCTCTCTGCCGCCTGCCAGCGGAGAAGCATGGCACCTCGAGGACTTGGCGCCGGAGTGAAGGCGAAGGTGGGGGGGCTGGCTGAGGTGTGTGCAGTTGCTACAGCAGATGGTGGAGGAAATGGTGCACAACGTGGAGATGGGCTCGACGATGGAAGCGGTGAACACGATACGTGTTGCGATCGACCGCATGGAGGAGTCCGTGTTAGCCACAGACACCGTCGACACCGTCGACAGTTATATTAGTGCCGATGCCGCTGAGCCTCAAGACAGTGAGCAACCGTCAGAAGATTCTGCTACCGAGCTGGTGAGTTCTGGTGCCCTCCAGGTGTCCTGTTCAGGTGCATGGGAGGGCCCAACTCTTGCATAGCTCAAGTTGCAGATGCAAATGCAAAAACCATTATGCAGTGGGGGGCACGTTGCGAACACCCACTCACGCACATGAGCAGGTCGGTGCCGAAGCGGAGAGACTTTGGATTCCTCTGGCCGGAGATGAACCGTACCGAGGGCTTTGACCGCTTGCTGTGCGCCCATGCAGTGCCGGGCGGCAGGCCCAAACCCTGCCAACTGTCAGCCTGCAGCACCGCATCGCTCATCACTCAATGGCCAATCCGCTGGGCTCGCCTCCCCGGTAGGACAGAGAGGCAGGAACGCGGCAACCTGCTGACCTGTGAATGTGCCACCATGCTACCCCCCCTTCACTGCAGGTGAACGATCTGAAGAACCACGTGAAATCCATCAAGGAGCATTACACCCAGAGGCTAGAGGTACTGCAGCGCGACCTGACTGCAACCAATCAGGTGTTCCCTGGCCTCGGATCGCACTCGGTTTGAAAGCAGTGCAAGGGCGCCAGTTGGCCAATCGGCAGCGCGAGCTGACAAGTTGCATCCCGCGGAGGGTGTGCGGGGCACAGCTGGCCCTCCAACAAGCGCAAGAGGCGCAGCAGAGCTACAAGCGGCGGCTGCTGCTGCACTGCTTCCTCAGGTGCGACCTCGCTTGTGCGTGAGGGTGCGGTGCTCTGTAGAGATGAGCGAGGCGGCGGAGCTGAGGAGCGGCCCCCGGGGATGAGAGGGGGTGTCGCGGGGCAGGGTTGATCGCGGGATTGCGGGCCACGCCTGGGATATGTGGAGGTGGCAGTATATGCGCAAGTGTCAGAGGAAGGGACAAGTGTATGCCCCTGGAGGCCCACCCCGTACCCCTCCACCTCCGTGTCTCTTTCACCCTGCAGGGCAGCCGCCACCTGTGCGCGTCCGAGGCATCTAGGCGCACTCTCGGCTTGAAAGCTGAGCCTTTGTTTTGAGAAATGTGGGGGTCGCCTCTACCACGGCCGGCATGTGAGCTCGCCGGAGTGTGCTGTATCCACCTCCACTTGCAACTCCCTGACCAGACGCCGTGTGGCGCGGGACGCTGCAAAGAGCGCAGCGGTTGTTTTTCCCCAGAGGACAGCGGCACGGATGGCGATTTACATCTTCGTTGCGCGGAGTACAGCGGCGCATAGTTTCCCCGCTGCCACCTCAGCGCGTCTCACCTCGGCTCACCTCGTCGCACCTCGTCTCACCTCGTCTCACCTCGTCGCACCTCGTCGCACCTCGTCGCACCTCCTCCCACCTCGTCTCACCGCGTCTCACTCGGCTCACCTCGTCTCACTCGCCTACCTCTCCCACCTCAGCGTTGCCCTCACCTCGTCTCACCTCGCCTCACCTCCTCCCACCTCGCCTCACCGGCTCACTTCCTCCCACCTCGTCCCACCTCGCCTCACCTCGCCGCACTCCGTCGCACCCGTCTCACCTCGTCTCACCTCTGTCGCACCGCGTCTCCCACCTGTCTCACCAGATCTTACCGTCCCACCTCGCCTCCTCACCCGTCGCACCGCGTCGCACCGTCGCACTCCTCGTCTCACCTCGCCTCACCTGTCGCACCGCGTCTCACCTCGTCTCACCGCATCTTATCCGCTGCTCCCACTAAGCCTCTCACCTCGTCGCACTCGCTCTCACTGGGCTGGGCTCACCGCTGGCTCCCACGTCGATGCTTCCAGCCAGCGGGGCGGTGCTTGTTCTCAGAGTTGGTCTGGGGCCCGGTTGCGCGGGGCTGCTTTCCAGGAGGAGGGCACGGCAGCACCTGGCGGCGCGCTTGCCAGAGGCAGCTGCAGCGCTGGCAGGAGTACCTCACAAGGCGGCACACGCGCAAGGAGCTGCACGCGCACCTCATCAGAGTGTGCCGCCGGCAAAGTCAGCGAAATCGGGTCTGCCCTCCCTCTATTGCCGGTCGGACAAGGAGGGTCCTTCTGGACGGGGGGGGGTAGCACTTGTCGGGCTCGGTGCATCTGATATGCTCCTCGCCCTCGGAGCCCCGGCTGCTCTCTATCTCCAGAGATACCGCTCGGGGGAACTGGGCCTGCGTCGTGGGGGGATCCGCGGTCATGCCGGCAGTCGCGCTTCAACTCAGCTGAGCCGGACTGAGCTGCGTGTTACGGCGTAGGAGCGTCACGCATGGCTCGGAGTGTCCTTAGCGCATGCAAGTAGAAGCACACATGCGGAAAGCCCTGAACCTGAAATCCATTTCGACGAGTTGTGCGGGTCAGGTAGAGGGGTGATGGAAGCTGCGGGTCCGATGTGCCGGTGCTGTGGAGTTGGTTGCTGCAGCTGCACTCTGTTTTCCGAGCGTTCCGAAGCAACGCGAAGCCGCTGCCGAGAATGTCGCGCCACTCGAGCACAAACACGGAGGAGCTGGTGACGCGCAACCACAGCGACCAGACCGATATGATCGATCTGTCTTCTCGATCCACGATGGTTTCCGCCGATTTGCATCGGGGAACTTCCCGCTCCACGATGGTGTCGGCCGACCGGGTTAACATCGGGGTGAGGCGACTGCCCACCTCGCTGGATGCCCATTCCTGTCAAACAGTTCATTGATTACTGATTGATAAAGAATCGCATTAAATTGGCACAGAACAGGGGCAATCACGATTCGTCATGAACTAGCTGTGGTTGGCGGTCATCTCGAGCTCCGAGCAGGGTGTTGGCACAGAACAGGGGCAATCACGATTCTCATGAACTAGCTGTGGTTGAGGCGGTCATCTCGGGCTCCGAGCAGGGTGTTGGCACAGAACAGGGGCAATCACGATTCGTCATGAACTAGCTGTGGCTGGCGGTCATCTCGAGGCTCAGGGCAGGGTGTTGGCACAGAACAGGGGCAATCACGATTCGTCATGAACCTTAGCTGTGGTTGAGGCGGTCATCTCGGGCTCCGAGCAGGGTGTTGGCACGGAACAGCTTGCGCAGGGGTAATCCGCGTCGTCATGAACTAGCTGGTTGGCCCGGTCATCTCAAGAAGCTCCGAGCAGGGTGTTGGCACAGAACAGGGGCAATCACGATTCGTCATGAACTAGCTGTGGTTGGCGGTCATCTCGAGCTCCGAGCAGGGTGTTGGCACAGAACAGGGACGAAATCCGGTTCGTCATGAACTAGCTGTGGTTAGCGGTCATCTCG
Source organism: Cymbomonas tetramitiformis (assembly GCA_001247695.2). Lineage (NCBI taxonomy): Eukaryota > Viridiplantae > Chlorophyta > Pyramimonadophyceae > Pyramimonadales > Pyramimonadaceae > Cymbomonas > Cymbomonas tetramitiformis. The sequence goes on from LGRX02035733.1 coordinate 21,961, forward strand.
AGCTCCGAGCAGGGTGTTGGCATAGAACAGGGGCAATCACGATTCCTCATGAACTAGCTGTGGCTGGCGGTCATCTAGGGCTCCGGGCATGGTGTTGGCACAGAACAGGGGCAATCACGATTCGTCATGGGCCTTTAGCTGTGGCTGGCGGTCATCTCGAGCTCCGAGCAGGGTGTTGGCACAGAACAGGGGCAATCACGATTCGTCATGAACTGGCATGGCCAGTTTGGCGGTCATCTCGGGCTCCGAGCACGGTGTTGGCACAGAACAGGGGCAATCACGATTCGTCATGAACTAGCTGTGGTTGGCGGTCATCTCGAGCTCCGGCATGGTGTTGGCACCAGGGGCAATCACGATTCGTCATGAACTAGCTGCGGTTGGCGGTCATCTCGAGCTCCGAGCATGGTGTTGGCACAGAACAGGGGCAATCACGATTCGTCATGTTTCTTTTGCTCTTCACATCGCATTGCCAACAAGCACACTGCATAGCATTTCATTAAGAATAGCTTTCTTCTTACATGCTTTTAAGTGTGTGAGAGAAAATCTCTTTTTGGAATGTCTTCTCTAGGCTGATTCACAGCTTCACATGCTTTTTGGGCTGATGCACAGCTTCTAAGGCAAAATGTTTAGAGTCTTCTGGGTTGGGTGGGTAGGGAAGGCAAAAGAACAGAGCTGCAGATTCCCGCTATCGGATCTCCTAAATACTGTCGTGTGTAAAGCCTTCAGATCTAACTCAGCTGCTGATTTGATCTGACGGCTCAGGAAACCCTGATCGATCTACCGGCATAGAAACCTCTAAAATTCCGCAGGCTCCAATTTAACCATTTCTTTTGCTCTTCACATCTCATTGCCATGTAACAGAGATCATTAGGCACACTGCTCTGTGCCAGGCTGCCGCTGCTGCTGCTGTCGCCATCTCGGAGTGGTCCACCCGAAGTACTTCTCCATGTGCTCGTCGGGAACAGCTGCCGGGTCAATGTAGGAGTGGATGGCAGAGGACAGCTGAGACCAGCCGCCCAGGAAGCAGCACTTCTCAAGCGCCGCGCCCACAGCCCTGGCACAGGTACAAGCCCCCTTGCGGGTGCTGTGGCCAGAGAAGTGTCCCCCTTCCGGAGGGACACACCCCAGCCTCCCCAATGCCAACTGCACCCAGCCATTAGCTTGCGCCGACTGGAGCTTCCCTTGCTCCCACGGCAGCCTCCAGTAGCTGCCCTGCACTTCCGAGCCCGTCACCGGGCGATGCCCCCAACAGGCATCCCGCACCTGCTGCCAGTGCTGCAGGAGCTGCACAAGCCCCGCCACCCCCGCTGCGGGGATGGTGAGCCTCCTCCTGAGGCGCACGTGCCCCCTGCCTTTCTCCTTGTGGAGAACCACGGAGATGTCATCACCTGTGATGCTGATGTGCCCCCTGCGCATGGAGACGCCCGTCTCCGGCCGGCCGAAGGTGACGAAGGCAAACACCACGTAGGTGCACGCCCTGAGCAGCTCCGTAGCTGCCCGGCCCACCGGCTCCAGCCCCAGCCCGTGCGCATGCACCGCCGAGACATGCCTGGCAGGCAGCCAGGTCCGCACCGTCTGCTCCTCACCCGCGGCTTCAGCCGCCTGCACCTGGAGGCGGGCCATGCCCTTCACTGCTCTGGAGATCGCCCGGCCCCTGGCAGGCCCGGGGAACCCCATGTCCTCGTGGTAGTTGTTGATGGCGGATAGGTAGGGCTGCATGTTGGACGCCTGCACTGTGCCCTTGTCCAGCATGTGAGCAATGTACAGCCTCACCGTGGCCCCCGTTGCCGGAAGCCACTGCCTGCCCTCCGCCTCACAGAACGCCATGAAGGCCCGAGCCTTCGGCCGGTAGTTGCCCACCGTCTTGCCGCCCAATGCTGCCCCCTGCATCTGCACTGCCAGCTCAGTGAGGGAGCTGTCCCCCAGCTCTCCTCTCCAGCGCTCCTGAAGCGCCGCATCCCAGCCAGTCACCTCCTGCACCGCTGCCGGGAGCACCTCATACCTCTCCTTGCTCATGTCCAGGTCCTCCTTGTCTCCATCCTCGTAGGCAATGTGGGTTAGGCCGTCCGACCCCGTGTCACCCACGGTGCCGGTGTACCAGCCATCATCCTGGGGTCAGTACACCTTCACCTTGAGGCCACTCGCCAGCCCCGCCTGCGGCGCCTGCCCGGCTGCCCGCCTCCCATCCTGCAGGTAATGGCTCACCGGGAGGCGGAGATGCGGAACATGATGCCGTCCCAGCTTGAGGCCCCGAGCAGCTCGGACCCTCCCAGCCGGCTGGGAGTAAAGAGGTCCCTGCCCCGGGGCAAGATCACCACCTCGTCGGCCATGGCCTCCAGCTGCTGGAACCACATCTGCCCCGGCCAGTAGGGCGCCACCACCGTGGCGGCGCACTTCTCCTCCCGCAGCTTGTGCGCCACCTCGTCGAGGAGGGACCACGGGGGGTTGACCCAATTGACCTCTCCTAGCCAGGAAAAGGCCAAAGAGTCCACGCCCTCGCACCCCGGGTCGTGCCACTGTGCGTAGTAGCGCGGCAGCTGGGCGGAGAGCTCCGAGGCGAAGCGGTCCACGGTGTGCTGGTGCCATTCCCGCTCCGCCCACTGAAACCACCTGCGGTTCAGCCGCCAGTCGTCCAGGTCCCGGTCCCGAGACAAGCGGTCGGCCCACTCGTTTGCCTCGCTTCTGATGTACCTCGCCTGGAGCTCGATGTCGTTTAAGTCCAGCAGGATCCACAGGCGCCGCATCCGCCGCATCAGCTCCGGGTTGCGCGACGTGAAGTGCGAGAGCATGGCCACCACCGCCTGGTTGTCGCAGTAGAGGCGCACCACCTTGCCGGTGAGCTCTCTCAGGAAGGATTGCACCGTCTTGTACACGGCCTCCAACTCCAGGTGCGTGATGTGTAGATGCCGTAGCTCGTCGGACCAGAATCCTCTTGCCGCGTGCTTGAGGTTCAGCACCCCGCCCCATGCGAACAGAGACGCGTCGGTGTGCACCTTCGCTCTCGTGGGGCTGCGCCAGATCTTGCGACCGTTCCACCGGCTCTGAGCCGGCAGCCTGAGCCACCACTCGATGTCGCTCCACGCCTGCCGTGTGAGCTTCACCTTCGCGCCCCATCCCCGCCTCGTGGAGAGCACGAAGTGGAGCTCCCTGAGATACAATCTCGCCGGAGGGACTGCCAGATACACAGACTGGCAGAGCCCCGTGAACGCTGCCAGCTTCCGAGCTGGGAGCCACCTCCGCTGTCGCGACGCCTCGCTGAGAAGCGCCTTGGACTGCAGGTGAATCTTCTGCAGCCTCGCCGGTGTCACGCGGAACTGTCCCGCCTTGAGGTCCACCTCGAGCCCGAGGTGCTCCACCAGCTGCGTCGGCTCCCATTGCCCCTTTTTCTCGTTGCGCGACAATCCGAGTCTCACCAAGACCCGAGATGTCAGCTCGCGCGCCCTGAGCGCCTCGATCCTGCTGCTTAGGAGCAACAGGAAGTCGTCCATGTAAGGGAGCACCCGCGCCCCCTGCTGATGCTCCTCGCGGCCGCATCCTCCAGCTCGTCTGCGAACTGCCCAACGTCGTCGCACCTTGCTTCCGCTTTGCAGCTTCCGCACTTCCCGCCGATCCTCCGCGGATCTCGGAGAACGAAGGCACTCCACGAGCACCTTCATGACCTTGACGAAGATTCGTGGCGAGTCGTTCCAGCCGAAGGGAAGGGCGCCGCACTGGAATAATTCCCCCCGCACGTCGAACTGCATGTACTCCTGGAAGGCGGGGTCGATCCCCACGACGTGGTAACCGTCCTGGAGGTCGAAGCTGAAGCACCAGTCGTTCGGCTTGGCGAGCCGACGCAGCTTCTTCAACGTCTCCATCTTGCAGCGAGATTTCACGCAGTGAGCGTTCAACCAGCGGAAGTCCATCACTAGACGCCACTTGTTCGTCCCCGGCTCGGCACCAGGAACACTCGGGATACGTGTCGTCGCCTCCTCGCTCGCACCCATGCGCCCGTTCTGAGACACCGCTCGGTCTCTGCGGCCATCCACTCCAGCTGCGGAGGGGTGGCGTCGCCCAACGACACTCCGTGATCGAAAGGCAGAGGCGCCTTGTCGACCCATCGCATTCTTGCCCCTTTGCTGATCCACTGCATCACCTCTGAGTTCGCGCCAGCTGCGCGCCATGCCCCCCTTCTGCTCCGCACCCTTTCCTGCAGGGTGGGCTCTTTCCGTTGAACGCCCCGAGGGGCGGAAGGCGTCCAACCTTTCCGTGATCGGAAAGTTAGGTCTGGGCTTGGGCGCCTCGCCCAAGCCCTGACCCTTTACCTCCCTTGCCGCTGCCGCGGCCACCTTCACCTTTTCCAGCGCCTTTGCCCTTGCCTCCTTGACGGTCACGAAAAGTCGAAACTTTGGAGCTGGCCTTGGCGTGCGTGTTCATCACGGCCTTCGCCTTCGTGGTGTCGAATTCCTTCAACCACTTCGTGAGCACTGAGTCGCTCACCAACCCGTCGCTGCCTGCGTACACCTTCTCCTCGATGAAAGCCAACTTCGCCCGCAACGCCTCAGCTCCGCCGTGCGACGTTGCGTCAGACTCCATGCTCGCTCTGAGCTGCAACATGGTGTAACGGTTGTTCAGGAGCGAAAAAACGCCCTTAAACGTGTTGTGCGCTGCGAAAACGCGCTCACTCAATTCCTCCACCGTTGGGGGATCCTTTTCATCTTGACACCAGTCCAAGGTCACCTCGGAAAACGCAATCGCATCGTGCATGTACGACAGCGCAGGGGCAAGCACCAACTGCTCGTAACGCATGGACGAGTTGGTGCGTTTGGAGAGGGCGTCGTAGGTCTTGTCGTTGTACAGGTCGTACATCTGCGGCATGTCAGTCTCCAGTGTCGCAGGTCTCGCAGGGAACGGATTCCCTTCAACGTGTGGGACATACGGGAGCTTTTTTAATGCCTCCAACTCCGCGTCTCCGCTCTGAGCGGAACCACCAGCCCGCGAAACGGCTTTCGCTGCCGCCGCCTCCGCGACTTCAACTCTCGCTGCGAGAGTCTCCATCTGCTTCATCATGAGCTTCATCATTTCGCCCTGTTGCTCCAACAGGACTTCCATCCCGGACTTCGCAGCCGGTTGTCCAGCCGCGCCAGCATTGTTCTCCGACGCGCCTTGCTCACCTTCTTGATCGCTCATTGTAGTAAGTCGTCAAGGGTTTAAACTTCCACAGTAACGTTAAAATGTGGGGTAAATTTTTTTGCAGTGTGCCGCACTAAGAATTTCTCCGCGAGGAAAAATTTCTTGTGAAGTTCTTTTGCAAAGGCAAAAGAACAGAGCTGCGGATTCCCAGGGGCGGAACTCCTAAATACTGTCGTGTGTAAAGCCTTTAGATCTAACTCAGCTGCTGATTTTGATCTAACGGCTCAGGAAACTCTGATCGATCTACCGGCACAGAAACCTCTAAAATTCCGCAGGCTCCAATTTAACCAAACTAGCTGTGGTTGGCGGTCATCTCGAGCTCCGAGCACGGTGTTGGCACAGAACAGGGGCAATCCCGATTCGTCATGAACTAGCTGTGGTTGGCGGTCATCTCGAGCTCCGAGCAGGGTGTTGGCGCAGAACAGCGGCAATCACGATTCTCATGAACTAGCTGTGGATGGCGGTCATCTCGAGCTCCGAGCATGGTGTGGCACAGAACAGGGGCAATCACGATTCGTCATGAACTAGCTGTGGTTGGCGGTCATCTCGAGCTCCGAGCAGGGTGTTGGCACAGAACAGGGCAATCACGATTCGTCATGAACTAGCTGTGGCTGGCGGCCATCTCAGCCTGAGCAGGGTGTTGCACAGAACAGGCACTCACATTCGTCATGAACTAGCTGTGGTTGGCGGTCATCTCGAGTTCGAGCAGGGTGTTGGCACAGAACAGGGGCAATCACGATTCGTCATGAACTAGCTGTGGTTGGCGGTCATCTCGAGCTCCGAGCAGGGTGTTGGCACAGAACAGGGGCAATCACGATTCGTCATGAACTAGCTGTGGTTTGGCTCATCTCGAGCTCCGAGCAGGGTGTTGGCACAGAACAGGGGCAATCACGATTCGTCATGAACTATGGTTGGCGGTCATCTCGAGCTCCGAGCAGGGTGTTGGCACAGAACAGGGGCAATCACGATTCGTCATGAACTAGCTGTGGTTGGCGGTCATCTCGAGCTCCGAGCAGGGTGTTGGCATGCCAGACGATGTGCACCCACATGCAAGGAGGGCGGCAACGGAGAAGCACTCCTCACCTCGGTGATCGCACTGAAGGGTAGCACAGGCGCGTGGAACCAAGAAGCGGGGGGGACCGGGGCCGGCCAAAGTCGCTCTGCGCCCCACGGTATCATTCCCTGCCGCAGTGTAGCCCAAAGAGGTGGCCTAATTCAGCTCCTCGGACTGCAGGCGGTGCCCGAGACGATACTGGTTGAGGAGGCGGTGCGGCGGAAGTTTGAACCAAACGTGAAGGCGGTGCAGCTGCTGAGGATGCATGGCAAGCGGCGGATGTTGGTGGTGTTTGAGCTTTGGTTGGAGTACTCGATGTTCAAACGGGGGCAACGGCGGCGGTGCGAACGCGCACGAGCGGTGCTCTGCCGGTGGGAGGTGGCACGTGTTTGGGCACACTGGTGGGAAGTGTGCCGGCAAAAGACGAGGTTCCGCTCCGTGGCGAGGAAGGTGATCGGCAGCCTCGTGGGCAAGGGGCTCATGAAGCTTCTCGCGCGTTGCTTCTCGTGGTGGAAGCTGGCCGGCATCAAGAACGCCAGGCGCAAGCGCCTGGCCGTGAGCTTCCTCCACCGCAGGAACCTCGCCCGCGTGTGTACGCCCCGTGTGCCTTCCCATCTTCCCGATCTCCCTTTACCCCTTCGCCCCGCTCTCCCCGCTACCCCCAAACCTCCAAGCCGTGCCAAGGAGGTGCTCACTCCTGAGCCCGGTGCAGCAAGGACACTGCTGCAGATCTGCAGTTTACAAATAGACTTCTCTGTCGCACTGTAATACCCAATCGCCTGCCCTGGCATCCCCCCTTCACCTCTGTCTTCCTTAGGTGCTCAGTGCCCACTACCTACTGGTGGCTTGGCAACCCGTGCAGAGACGCCTCTTCCCTCCACCTCAGCCACGAGAATTTGTGTATCTGCTCTCCTACCCTCGGCGGTCAGCGATCAAGTCACCCAAGCGACCCCCCCAGCCCCCGCCCATATCCACCCTCTCCACCCTGTCAACATGAACTATTATTAGGCAGTCCTGGCGTCAACATCTCATGTGCGGTTCCGAATCAAGAGTGTGCAGCTGGCGTCTGCCTTTGCGCTGCTGGCTCCACGACGCGCTCGTGTTCCGGGGGAAGCGCTGGAGAGAAGATGGCGAGCCAGTCGGGCGCCCGGATTTACTCCCATCCGGCTGCGCGCACGCGGGGGTACCATCCATCCCCGCGGCAGAGGGGTGGAGCGGCGGGGGGGGCGGCTCAAATTTGGAAAGTGAATGGTATGCGCGCATGGCGCTCGGGGCCGGGGTGGAGAGCAGGGAATGCGCTGGGAGACTGGAGGGAGTATGTGTTCGAAAGAAAGGAGATGCGGGAGCGTGCCGAGGGGATCCTCCGCGAGATGAAGCTCTGCTTCCTGCGCAACGCCTTCGGCATGTGGGCGCACAACGTGGAAACCAGAAAGTGCGCTCGCCCTCTGCGGCAACCCCTCCCCCACCCCCCAAAGATCCTCCTCGGAGGCGCACGCTGCTCTGTGCGCCGTGTTGCCGCATTGCCACGCGGGCCTTCATTCAGCCCCTCGGAGTGGCGCCAATGGTGGAGAGGAACGTAGAAGACACAGCGGGGCGGGTAGGCAATAGAGCTGCACAACTTAAACTGGTCCGTTTATTTTTAACAGTGGCAATTTTCCGAATCCGACAGTCCATGTACGATTCCAGAGATCAAAATACGATACATTCCTTTGTCGCTCCCCAGGAATCTCTTCGGACCTTCCGATGTTCCCGATCTAAAAACATTGGACGGCTCAACTTGAGTTGGGCACCCCTAGTGGGGAGAATGAGGGATGCGGGGGAGACGGCGCCCGGGAGGTGCCAAAGCTGTCCTTGCGAGCACACCGAGCTCCATGGTGTCACGTGTGTGGCTTCCCTGCAGCACCGGTGGCTGCACGAACCCGCGCGCTGCCGGTGTTCTCCCGGGGTGCTGCCTCGCATGCCCACAGGGTGGAAGCCGGTGCGAGATGCGGCTGTTCGCGCCCTCTCGGGGATCAGCACGGCTGCCCGCAGGCTGTGACGACCCCAGCCCGCACGAGCCGATGCCCGTGTGCTCGGCGTGGGCGAGCAATGCCAGCTCGGCGGCGGGAGTAGAGCGCTTACGTGGAGGGGGCGGAGGGCGGTGCAGGAATCTAGTGAAGGTGGAAGAGGTCACCCAGACCTCAAACCATTTGGCCCAGGCGAGGCAGATCCTGCCGATGCTTCGGATCGTGAAGATGCTTAACGAGGCGCGGGGCCGGGTGTCGCCCCAGTGGCCGGGCTCGGTTGAAGAGATCGACACTAGGCAGGAGCAGCTTGCATCGCTGTCAAGGAGCATGCCCGTCCTGATCAAGGCAGCTGAGATTGGCCCCGACCTGGCGGCTATGACGAGCGCCGTTCCCGACCATGTGCCCGATCAGCTGCAGAGCGCTTCCGTGAGCCCTCCGCGTGTCACCGCCGTCATTCCTGATGCCGTGACTGCCTTCTGCCTGCAGCCCTGCTCCGCACCCTCTCCCACTATGCCATCGAGCAGTGAGCGCGGCGCACATCCCCTCGAAAGCATTCAGTATTTGCCAGGGGGGCAATCACACGCCGAACACTGCGGGGATTGGAGCAAGTCTTTGAGTGACAATGACTCAAGAGTCAGCAAAGTCCCTTCTAGTTCCTTAGGCGGTGGTCTGTCAGACTTGACAGGTGAGGGGGTCCCGATTCAGAGCCCCCCGGTAGCTCGTCGGCGAGTCCAAGGTCTGCAGGGCGAGACTGGTCAAACGAGCGCACCAAACTTGTGGAACGCATCCGACAAAAAGTGGGGTCCGTTTGAAACAAGTTTTTGGCAATGGGGGGGACGTGCAACAAGTTGGAATGTCAAATGGCGAGCACAGAGCATAGAGCACAGTGCACAGTCCCGAGAGGGGACACTGACTTGCGAGCCCGAGTGAGGCGCAGAGCAGGGTCCACCTCCTTGCACCGCCGCTCACTTGCACCCCCACTGCATGCTTCATGGAGGGGGTCGTTGCCTCCCGGCCCCCCTCAGGTGAAGTCACATTTTCTGAAACCGTCTAAAAGCCCGCTGTTCAATGTGGGGGCCGGCGCAGGCCATCATACTCGAGGAGCTCCGAGCTCACGGCCAGCACATTGAGCAGTTGCAAGAGGAGCTGGCGGCCTCGAAGGTGCCCAGGCCCCGATACGATGCCCTGTCGCTGGCGCGTATTCCCGGAGTGCGACCAGCAGCTCACACCGCGCGCCCCTGGCGTGCCCTGCAACTGAGCAGGAACGGCGTACATCATAATTGCGGATGCGCGCGCATGCTGCACATCGCCGCGCTCTGGGCATGGGCCGTGGACTCTTGCCCCTGTTTGTGTACGCGCGGTAAGGCCGCCACGCGGACCAGTGTCAGGCTTGTCGCCACCTCTGGTTTCCCCGCGAGGCCGAGGGCTGTGCGTGCCTCTTGTGGTACCGGGGGTCCGGCCGTGTGGCTGTGATGCTCCCCCAGGTGTGGCGGCGCTATGCGTGTGCGGACAGTCGGAGGCTAAGAGGACTTTGTGGGGAGGAGCAAGACAGGCGTCAGAGGAGAAGGTGAGGAAGGAGCTGAAGATGGTGATCAACAAGCAGCGGGAGGAGCATAGCAAGATGTCGCACCTCATGCGCAAGAAGCTACGCGACTGCCTTATCGTAGGCCCCCCTCCTGCGGTGGCTTTGGATGGCATCTGCACCCTGCACAGCGTCGCCTGCATTTGCCAACTGTGGGGAACGGTGATCCGCGGGGTAGAGTCACGTCTCCGGCTCTTGGGTCTTCCGGGCGAGCGACGTCGGGGCACAGCAGAGGAGCGCGCGGCCTTGCTGTTGGCGCCGTTGACCGGGCTCGCGCTCGCAGACTGAGAGACCCACCCATGACGTGCCTCCGTTCCGCTGACATGCGTTGTACGATGCGCAAGCGATGTGCGGCGGTTTCCGAGGGTGATGAAGAAGTGGCTGGGTTGGCGGCTGGATGGATGGACGGGTGGCGGACGATGGATCGCTTGCGCAGACCAACGAGGAGAACATGCGGAACCGGCTTCAGGTGATCTTCTCTCGCGCTGCCTGTGCCATACATGACCTCGCCATGCCCCCTCGTCGGACCGCCCCGGTGGGCCTGGCGAGGGGCAAGGAGGGGGGGGATGCCCTCGCGAAGGCATGACCACTAAAGGCATGACTATTGGAATCTGCAGTGCCTGCTGATCAGTTTGGTGTAAAGCATGACTGTCTAGGCCTTGTACAGTAGTCAGGATGCTCAAACCCTGAAGAAACCCTATGAAACCCTTAGATCTAGATCTGTAGATCTGCTGAACTAATCGTGGCCGTTGGATCATATGATGACCATCGGCAAGACACAGTGTGTAATAGCTCGCGGCCCATCTTCTGAAAGTGGGCCGGAAAGTTCATCGGCCCATCGCAGGCGTGTCACTGCAGTCGTTATGAACTAGACAGTGACACGTCAGACTCTATTTAGTGAACTTTCACTTAGACTGCCCAATCAGTAATGATTGGGCGCTAAAGTTCGTGGCGTTTCAAGCTGCGAACTGCTATATCTTTTGAGAATGAAAGTTTACGCTCGCTTTTGCAAACTACCCTGTACAGAATTCCAACAGGTTATGGGCCCACTTACGACTTGTAAGTGAGTTCTATTTTGTTTATCACGCAAATTTCCGCTGCGCGTACGAGAATTCATTATGGCAAAGGGCAGGAGTCAAGCGACGACACCGTCTCCTCCTGGTGGCGCGCCAGCATCTGAGGAGAAGCCGGGCGAGTCGTCTTTGCGGGATATTGCGCTGAGTAGTCAGCAAGAGCAAATCTCGGCGCTTACGGACATGATGAAGAGTATGCATGCTCAACTCTACGAGCTTCGCAGCCTTGATCAGACAGGCCCCCGCGCCACTGTCCCTGTGGACCAACATCTTAATTCGTCGCTCGCTGGTGGGCGACGTCCTTTACCAAGTCTTTCTGATATGACTAAGGGACTTTCCGCGGACTCGCACTTTTCTGGCAAGGATACTGACCAGGAAGGAATTTGGGACGAGTGGCTTGCGAAAATTCGTCCTTCTCTGCGTCACCCTTCTCTGGCGCTATTGCTTTCGGAATCGACTCCACTTCATGTGCTGAGGGGGGACGAGTCCTATCTTGAGGAAGCGAATCAACTATTTTATGACTTCCTCTGTCGCGTTACCACTCGCACTGCGAACGCTGTTGTTCGCAGCTTTGAACTGTACTCTGACGGTCACGGAGCCTGGCTTGCGCTTTCCAAGTTACGACGCAACACTAGTGTCGTCTATTTCATCAACCAGGTGGATAAGCTGTTATTGCTACCCAATCGACTTTCAAATCTTTCTCCTCCTCTTTCGGCGTTTCTGGAAGCGAAGGAGACTCTTCGGCGTATACGTGAGTACTCCGTGAACACGCGCGTTACGCCTTCTGGCAAACCTCTATGTATGGAGACGGTTGAGGCCATGTACACTGCTATGGCTATTGTGAGACTGCATCCCGACTATATGCTCCTCAAGGCCAAATTCATGGTCGAGGCCCTCCCTACTGCGGACGTGCTGGCTGACCAGGTCACCGCTCATTACGACACAATACTCACCCCACGCGATGCTGTGACGCACACTGCCCACGCAGTGAACCACACCGGCGACAATTCTGAATCTGAGGCTGCTGGCAAGGTCCCTTGCTCTATCGGTCACAGACGTGGCCACCCTTCTACAGACTGCTTCATCAAGAACGTCGAGAAGCGGGAGGCGTTCTTCGAGAAGGCTTCCCCCTCTACCAAGGCGGCAATTCTTAAGAAGGTTGCGGACTACGAGAGGCATGGTAAATTACCGAAGCCTGGCGAGCACCCTGGTGCTGCAGCTAGGCAATCTGAGCTTTATCCTGGCCTGGAGGAAAGTGGTGAGGTTCTATTTGCTCTCCGAGAGGCTGGTCAATCTGACTTACACCCTGGTCTGGATGAGACTGGTGAGGACATATATGCTGGCGAGGAGGAGGAGCACTCTGACACTTGTGAGACTTTATTTGCTCTCCGTGATAGTGGGCAATCTGACTTATACCCTGGCCTGGAGGACACCGGTGAGGCTTTATTTGCTCTCGGTGAGGGTGGGCGATCTGGCTTACACTCTGGCCTGGAGGACACCGGTGAGACTTTCTTTGCTCTCCGTGAGGCTGCATGTCGCTGGAACAACGAGCACACTCTCCCGACTTCGGTGACTTCTGACTTCTCTGATGTCCCCGTGACTCCGTTACATCTGGTCTTTGGGAGTAACTCTGGTAAATCTGCCTTGGTGGACCCTCCATCCTCTGGACTCGCCCTCTCCAACAACTATTCAGTGCTGGACAGAGTGTTGGCGGTGCCTACTGATGATACTGCTCGCTGTGCTAAGGTGGCCGGAGGGGTGGTGGATCCTGACCTGTGGGTTGCGCCCCGCTCCACTATGGACAAGAGCGCTGTTCTGGATTGTGGCGCCACCAAGCACATCTTCGACTCTATGAAGGTGTTCACCGAGGATGATGATGGTGACCACTTTGGTGACAACTTTGATGATTCCATCCCCGATCTGGACTCGGGCTCCGACTCGCATGAGGATGATGATCCCGAGGCTTGTCAGGTTGGACTATCTGGACATCCTGAGCTTTATCCTGGACTACGAGTGGATATCTTGACAACCTACCCCGTGATGATCAAATAAGGACTGAAGGGGCACCATCCCCATACCACTGGAGCTGAAGGGGCACCATCCCCATATCACTGGAGCTGGAGGGGCACCATCCCTACTGGAGCTGGAGGGGCACCATCCCTAAGACTGGTGTGGCAGACTAAAGGGGCACCATTCCCGAGAACTGGCATTAGCTAGACAGTCACCCTTTAGAAGGGGTATTGGAATCTGCAGTGCCTGCTGATCAGTTTGGTGTAAAGCATGACTGTCTAGGCCTTGTACAGTAGTCAGGATGCTCAAACCCTGAAGAAACCCTAAAGAAACCCTATGAAACCCTTAGATCTAGATCTGTAGATCTGCTGAACTAATCGTGGCCGTTGGATCATATGATGACCATCGGCAAGACACAGTGTGTAATAGCTCGCGGCCCATCTTCTGAAAGTGGGCCGGAGAGTTCATCGGCCCATCGCAGGCGTGTCACTGCAGTCGTTATGAACTCGACAGTGGCACGTCAGACTCTATTTAGTGAACTTTCACTTAGACTGCCCAATCAGTAATGATTGGGCGCTAAAGTTCGTGGCGTTTCAAGCTGCGAACTGCTATATCTTTTGAGAATGAAAGTTTACCCTCGCTTTTGCAAACTGCCCTGTACAGAATTCCAACAATGACCACTGAAGGCATGACCACTGAAGGCATGACCACTGAAGGCATGACCACTGAAGGCATGACCACTGAAGGCATGACCGCTGAAGGCATGACCACTGAAGGTGCGACCGCTGAAGGCATGATCCGCTTGAAGGCACGACCGGGCTGAAGGCATGACTGGGCTGGGAAGGCAAAGGACTGGGCTTAAGCATGATCATTGAAGGCATGACCGCTGAAGGCATGACTGACTGAAGGCATGACCGCTGGCATTTGACGCCATGGCATGACCGCTAACACATCTTGGGCGCTTTTGGCTTTGACCGCTGAAGGCATGACCACTGAAGGCATGACCACTGAAGGCATGACCGCTGAAGGCATGACCACTGAAGGCATGACCGCCCGCTGTGCGGAAGCGGTTTATCAGACCCACCCTATCTCGCCGGCGAATCGCATGTCTAGAAGGAGGGGAGCTTTCACGCGGGTGTGCCATCCCTTGTCACACTGAACCCTCTCCGCCCCGGTGCGCCTTGTTCCCGGCCCCGACCCCCGGCTGGCACCGCGCAGAAGCTGTGCCATGCGATGACGAGCAACAACTGGTTCAACTGGCTGGACGAGGTGCGCCAGTTTAACCAGAGCAACCCGGACGACCTCACTGTGATCACCAAGTTCATGGTGGGCTATCCGCTAGATGCCAACACCGGGGTGCCGCGGTTCCCGTCGCTCAACCCGAGCATGGTCCCCCTCGGGCGCTCGGGGGCCCCGGGCATACTCGGCCACAGCAAGGAGCGCGGCCGCCCGGGCAGTGCCACCGCACGGCCCACCACCAGCCACAGCCACCACGCCTCTCCCATCATTCACCAGACACAGCGCGCAGGGACCTCTCAGGTGACTACCCCTCTCCCCCACCCCTGCGCCCGTGCAAGCCGTGGCAAGCGACCTTAGACCCTCTCGACTGCTACAGCAGACAATACTGTACGGGCTCACCGCCAAAACGTGCTGGGGCATGCGTATATATCAGGGAATAAAATGCCGAAGAAGTGTACTCGGGGACCTCGCCCACGTGGAGGTTTATGGCGGGCGGGGTGCACCCTGCAGGGACTGCGAGCGCCGTGCCCAGACCTAACCACCTACAAGGTGGGTGCCTAGCGCATGCCGAGTGCCGCTGTCCT
>LGRX02035734.1:0-83646 GCA_001247695.2 Cymbomonas tetramitiformis
ACAATTCACCGCATGCACCGCCCTAGACGGCACTCAAATATATATGTGATAACATTTCACCGCATGCACCGCCCTAGACGACACTCAAATATGTATGTGATAACATATGTCGGCGGATCCTCACGTGTGTCACTCTCGCGGTTTCAACTGAATCCGAAGACTCCTCAACGGACCGTTGCAATTGCGGTATGCTGGACAAGAAGGGTCAACTTGTAATATGCGAGGAAGACAGATACGCTGTCCGGCTAAGCTCGCTGAGCATCAAACTGATAATCCCATAAACAGTGTCTGGCCGAGGCTTTATGCTCTCGGAAACCCAGACAGTAAAGCAAGACTGTACTACTGTACTGTACTACTGTACAGTACAGTGCTAGGATGTCACGGACACGATACGGAAGCAGGGTCAGGCTAGGGGCTAGTCAGAGCCCATAATAACTAAGCCTAAACCCGAAGTCCAGCACACCACCCGTGGGTGTGACTACCTAGCAAAGCAGGTACAGCATAATACAGCCACGAGCGAGATAATAAACAAACACCTAACATTCACTTCGGTGGAAACCGATCACTTCTAGCTGGGTGCCGGGGTCTTGACCCGGCCATCCCACTACTGGGCTAAAGCTAATCAAGCTGCCAGGATAAATGCTAAGAAACTCAGCCACATTGAGGCTGGTCAGCGGGGCTGAGTTCAGCGATTGGGATGCAAGCACAGAAGAATCCCGAAGTAAATCGTAAGCTGCCTTGCACAAATCGAGCACCACCAGACCCAAGTGGGTAAGGTGGATCCGTAGTAGAGAGCAAAGTAACCGAAGATGGCAAAGACTTGAAAACAACTGAAGAACTTGAACAAGCAGAATCCCACGGCGGTTCGAGCATTGAAGAGGAACACGGAAGAACCCCATCATCCGGCGGCCAATCACGGATGCCTGCAGCACCAAGTGGTGGAATCGAAGCAAAGAGATCCCCAGTAGACCGATGGGCGGTGGCTCCGGGCTCAACCAGGCCCCTGTCACCACCGCCCACGGCAACCAGAGATGCCGTAGCGCTAGCCAGCAGAGAACAGCAGAGCACGGAAGCCATCAATGCACACCGGAGAAAGCTCGGCGGAGTCCGGGGACGGTACACCGGAGTCAGACTGCCACCGGCCGCTGGCGATGCTCCCCCGTCAGAGTCATGCTCAAGAGTGCCGAAGGAGCCAAAAGCCACTCGCTGCCCGCCGTCAGAGTCATTGTCAGAGCCTTGGTCATTGTCAGAGCCTTCAGAGCCAATGTCAGAAGTCTCAATCCTCATGCCAGCAAACAGCGGAGCCGGTGCAGAGTCGCCAAGCTGGAGTGACGGGACAGAGCCAGGCAAGCCGAGAGAGCCAGGGACAACCACTGGCGGGTCATGAGCCGCAGGCACACCACCAGCCACGAGTGCAGAGGGATGCCGAACCGCAGGCGGTGGCGGAATCGAGCCCCGTGCATCCGAGTGGAATGTGGCCAGACCAAACTGAGCCATGCCGTCATCGTCAGCCGCCGCATCCTGAGCGGAAGCCGCCGCATCCTGAAAGTGCCGCAGAGATGTGGGCTCAGCCGTCACAAAAGAATGTGCCGACAGCTCGACCACCTCTGGGCGACCCTCCATCGTGCAGAGCGACTCGAAGGCATGTTCATCCCCAGCGTCATAGAAACGCTGGAAACGAACAGCCAGGCAGTCAGTCTCATAGTCCTCAACTGCACCACAGTAGTGGGCAGACTGAGGACCGCCGTTGGGGCATTCAGCATGCCAGTGCTTCAAACCACCCTGTGCACACTCCGCATTTCTGCAGTGAGACACGAAGGCACCGCTCTTCTTGTCAAACGAGACACGGAAACAGGAGGAGCGGTGCCAAGTGGCTTAACACCAGCACGATGATGCTTAGCAGCAGAGCGGGTAAGGTGCTTGCCCGCAGGCGGTGCCCCTTACCGCTTCTGCCGCTTTAGGTCACGAATGTCCTGCTGCATGCGCTCCAGCTGCTTCTGCAGACTGGACAACGCCGCAGCCAGGTCAGACGCGCCATCGCCGAATGACAGAGCAGAGACACGGGTGTCAGAGACTTTCAGGCCGTGGCGGAACTGCTCCCGCACACGAGCCTGAATAGTCAAGAGAGACACGCCCTGCCGCTGGTCAGCTCGAGCCAAGGAATTAGCCAAGTCACGGTACAACGCCGAATTGCCGAGAGCCTTTAGAAACTGCCGCTTCACCGCGTCCTCTGGCAAGTTGTGGGAACGCTGAACGTCCCGCAACAGGCCATTGAACTCACGGATGCCACGGTCAGGATCTTCGCTGCTGGGGATGCGAACCGCCAGCAGCGACTCAAAAGAGTCAAAGGGCTCTGAGCGTTCCTGGAGCATGCGTACCACCTCAAGGGCAGCACGCTTGCCATCTCCAGGAACGTCAGATAGACCCAGAGGCCTCAAGCCAGTCACGAGCAGGCGAGCCAGGGCGAGCCAGAAACGTCAAAGCCGAAAGCAGCAACTCGTTGCCCTCATGCCTAGCCGCAACAGTCATGTCAGTCAGGTCAAAGAGGGGAGCAAGTGCTTGTGACTGGAGCAGGAATTGCGTGCGCAACTCATGCATGAGCTGCGAAAAAATGTCGACTGCGTCGGTTTCCGTTCCAGCGAAGCGTTCCGATTTGTCCCCAAGTATTTTCGTGGCAACGATCTTGGCAACCCTCCTGTCAAAATTTTCGCGAGCAAGCTGCTGACATTTGTCAAGAACCTCTCTCGCAGCTGCGGTGGCCGGAGCTGGCAGCTGCGGTGTGTGCGGTGTAGCAGCGTGCTGCGCACCCACGTCATCAAAAATCGTCTCTAATCTACGGACGCGAGACCGCGTCACTCTATTTGCTGTAGCAACCATGATGGAGAGACAGGGGAAAGGTCGAGCTAAGCAGGGTGGTGGAGTAAGAATCGTCACGGCGGCCAGATACGCTGTAGAAGTCTCAGCAGAACAGATTGAAAATTACCGGTCGTGAGCGGAAGAATGAGAGTGGCCAAAATTCACAACGTGTGGAGCGTCCTCGCCAGGGCCAGTGGCGCACGATGCGGATCAACTCTCGCTGCGACGATGCTGCTGTAAAATTAAAAACAATCCGTCACAAACTGATCTCCTGCGCAGCGAAGGCGAGCACAACGCGTGCCGCCATCACTGCCATGTCAAAAGGCCATACCGCGAGAAGGGTACACCACCACCCAAGTGGGCGCTCAACCCCTCCTACGTCCTACTTAGCCGAACATGGCAACAGCAAGGCGCTGTGCCATCATCAGAATCACCGGAAAGCCGGTGCGGGCCATAACCTGCGAGGAAGACAGATCCGCTGTCCGGCTAAGCTCGCTGACATCAAACTGATAATCCCATAAACAGTGTCTGGCCGAGGCTTTATGCTCTCGGAAACCCAGACAGTGAAGCAAGACTGTACTACTGTACTGTACTACTGTACAGTACAGTGCTAGGATGTCACGGACACGATACGGAAGCAGGGTCAGGCTAGGGGCTAGTCAGAGCCCATAATAACTAAGCCTAAACCCGAAGTCCAGCATAATATGCAAGGATGACAACCCCAGCCATGTCCCCGGGGTGAGGTGCACCCGGAAGCGCATGCATAAAGAACTGCGATGCTATCGATGCGCCGGCCGCAGGCGAGGCACAAAGCAGCTGGACGAGTTCAACCGCGAAACCGCCATCGGCTTCGCCGCGCCCTTTACCTTGGCTTTACCCGAAGCTACGGACGCCCATCTTCGAGAGCGGCTCGCGAGCATGTGGACGGAAGCCTTGGACACGATAAAGAACTGGGAAAGACTGCCACCGGGGGTTGTACCGTTGACCGGGGGCAAACTTGAGGTTTTCCACTATTCTGCGGGAAGCGGAAGCTCGAAGCTGCAAACCCAATTCTATGATACCGTCCTGCTCGAGGAAGACCGAAAGCATCTAGACATCTTCGTGGAAAACCTCAAGGAGCAGCTCCTTCAACGCGTTCGAGGGAGACTACCTACTTGAGAATTGTGCTTTTCTTATCAACATGGACCTGGTGCAGCAGAGAACCAGGGGCAAGAAGGAGGTCGTTCTCTCGACCCCGTATCGGGTTGGCAACCATGGCATCTGGACCAACCGTTGAACACACCCCTCGACACGCCCGCCCATCACTTGGCGGTTATCGGTCATCTTGGCCCAGCCTCTCCGACACGAATCTGTACCGCCCCGCACATGGCCGTCGATGAGTTGTGCCAACGATTGGGCGCATCCACGCTTGAAGGAAGCACCCCCGACAAGCTTGCTTGCGATAGGGACTTCTTGGAGCAGTGTCCGCTCATGTTCCCCAAGGAATACCTCGATGCCTTCGCCGCCGATGTTGGCGGAAAGGCACGAGTGCAGTTGGGCGATTGCGCTCTTGTCGGCGGGGTACACCAAGGGGTCGCCAACTCGGATCGCACGCCTAGGGTTGTTTTCTCCGCGAACTTGGCCTTGCGGGGTGTAGCCTCCTACAACCCGGATGTGCAGTACAACCCGACGAACACGGCCTTGTATTGGGGGTTCTGGGAATTCGGCGTCAAGGAGTACGTCAAATACCTCTTAGCGGGCACGGACCTCGCTTCCACATGCGATGCCCAACACCAGAAGATTATCGGGTCCTTGGCGGTGGATGTTTCAAACGGCTTGAAGAAGGCAGTTGACGGCGCCGCAAACAGTTAGGAAAGTAGGAAAGTAGGCAAGCTACGAATAACTATAACGGGACACTCGAAACACCTAGATGTAAATTGTATTGTGACTCTTGCCCTGGAGTACGTTATTATGGTTGCATGCCTTGACCCTCGAAAACATGCGAGAATAATTCACCCGGCATTCTTCAATATCCGACATTAAATTATTATTGTTTGGGAAATATGTCACTCGTTGCTAGACGACTCGCGAAAAGTCGACACCTGAATGTGGCTCCAATGCTCTCAGCACACCGCCGCATCGGGTGAAAGATGAACGGAAAATAGGTACTGCGTATCCGTGGGGGTGTGGGGGGGCGGAGCTTCCTAACGATTGTCCGCTGTAGTGGGGGATCCTATTGTGACTCTTGCCCTGGAGTACGTTATTATGGTTGCATGCCTTGACCCTCGACAACATGCGAGAATATCCGATAGCCGATCACAATAGCCGATTTCGATGATAGTATGTATTCATCCGTGCTTGACGACTCCCGAAAATATGTTGTAAATCTTCTCATGCCGTGGCAATAGTTCCGCATATTTTCGGTGGTCCAACATTCTTAATTTTGGGTATTCGGTGTCGTTGATATACAGGCAATTGAAGATTGGTGACTCCGCCTGATGGGAATCCGGAGCGTCATTGCAACTTTAGCCATTATGATCAACAAACGGCTCATACGGGCCTTATTATGGTTCATGGTGTACTCCGCCGTCAATCCTACTTCTCATGATGCGATCTTCGACGATAGCATCGCTCCCATGGGGTACGTGGTCCCCATCACGAGAACGCCTTCCTCCACGACGCCCGCACAGGTGGCACTCACCACGGCGGCCGGTGTTGGGCAGCAAAGAATACCGAACGCGTCGTGGAGGCGCGAGCACTTGCAACGGACTCGTAAAAACCGTATTCTCGCGTCCCGTGAACGACAACGTGCACGGTTGATGGGACGCGCCCGTCTTGCACAAAGAACTCGTCAACAGGCTGTGGCTATGGACATCGACCATGATATGTCCGCCATCATTCCTCCCTCCGCCGATGCGGCCGTGGCGACTACGGGTGTGCGCGAGGCACCGATACTCCGAGCTGACCATGCCCCTGTCCAAGCACCGCCTTCCGCCCCTGAGGTCGACGATCCACTACCTTGCACCAGGGAAGATATCTTCCTGGGATTGGCCGGCCCGGGGCCGTGTCACGGAGGCCCGGGCCGAAGGCGGGCCGAAGGAAAAGTTGCGGATGGGCCGAGTCGCATTGAGGGAAAAATCGATAAATTTCCAAAATTTTATCGATTTTTGACAAATTGTCATACTTAAAATTAAAATTTTGCGCATGCGGCGGGCAATTTTGGGTTCGGGCCGAGACGGGCCGAAATGTGGCCGAAGTAAATTCCCAATGCCGCCCGAGTCACCTCCGCGGAAGATATCTACCCTGCCTTGCACCCAACTTACTCGACGGGCCGTGGCCATGCTCCTCGACAAAAGGTTTGTTACCTACAGCCGCCACCGTTCCTCCCTCCGCCGATGCGGCCGTGGCGACTACGGGTGTGCGTGAGGCACCGATACTCCGAGCCGACCATGCCCCTATCCAAGCACCGCCTTCCGCCCCTGAGGTCGACGATCCACTACCCACCACTCAACTTGCTCAGCAGGCCGTGGCCATGCTCCTCGACAAGGGATTATTACCTACAGCCACCACCGGTCCTCCCTCCGCCGATGCGGCCGTGGCGACTACGGGTGTGCGCGAGGCACCGATACTCCGAGCTGACCATGCCCCTGTCCAAGCACCGCCTTCCGCCCCTGAGGTCGACGATCCACTACCTTGCACCCAGCTTGCTCGGCAGGCCGTGGCCATGCTCCTCGACAACGGTTTATTACCTACGGCCGCCACCGTTCCTCCCTCCGCCGATGCGGCCGTGGCGACTACGGGTGTGCGCGAGGCACCGATACTCCGAGCTGACCATGCCCCAGTCCAAGCACCGCCTTCCGCCCCTGAGGTCGACGATCCACTACCTTGAACCCAGCTTGCTCGGCAGGCCGTGGCCATGCTCCTCGACAAGGGTTTATTACCTACAGCCGCCACCGGTCCTCCCTCCGCCGATGCGGCCTCTTTCTACCCCGATTATGGCGGAACACTTACGCAGATCGCGCAGCAAGCCGTGGCCATGCGCATCGAAGGCGGTTTCTTGCCGCCTCCGGCTGTCGACGCTGCTCCCAATTTTATGCAGGCGGCCGCCTCAGTCGCCCCCAGGCTTGGTCCGCCCGATCCCGTGGTTGTGTTACGTCAACCACCTTTCGACATATCCCACCCCGATGCGGGCGGAACTCTTACGCAGTTCGCGCAGCAAGCCGTGGCGATGCGCACTGAAGGCGGCATATCTCGTCCTCCGGCGGTCGACGCTGCTCCCAACTCTCTCCAAGCGGCTGCCTCAGTCACCACCGGGCTAGCTCAACCTGACGCCGTTGCTGTGCTATGTCTCCCACCTCTCGACATATCCCACCCCGATGATGGTGGAACACTCACGCAGATCGCGCAGCAAGCCGTGACCGTGCGCATCGACGCCGGCGTATCGCCCCCTCCGGCCATCGCCGCGGAGCCCTTTATCTTTCAGGCGCCCGCCTCGGTTGCCACCCTCAGTACTCCACGTTCGCGCCGAAAGTTTTCGACTCCTATTCGACGTTCTTCTAATTCGTCTGGATTGCAAACGACCACCCCACGTTCCGAACCCTTGTCCAAGACTTCCGCTCGGGTTGAGCCACTAAGTCCTCTACGACCGCTTACTTTATTCCAAGCTTTCAGGGGTGGGTGTGATACCACTCGATCTGCGCGTTTAACCACGACGGATATTCCTACGCCTACCCCACCGCCGATACCATCTCCGAGTACGGTTCCTTGCATCTCGTCGCCTGCGCATGCACCAATCCCGATGGACCGTTTACTCCCCGGGCGAATGCTAAATGACGAAATTGTGGATTTGTATCTAGCGTACCTACGTCACGTCGAGAAGCAACGACAATCATCTGGTCAGGCCCCACGTATCCACTATTTCTCGGCTAGGTTTTATACGAAGTTAACGGAAGTATTCAACCCCGACCATCGGACGCACGCGGTGCAACTAATGGGAGACACGTTCGTGGACATTACACCACCTGGTTCTCAGGAGCCCATGGCCATAGACCCACAAACCGCCCCCGTGTGCAGCCGCAATGTGCGCAGTTGGAATACTGAGCGCGCATTGGGGTATGACATAACGTGTTGTGATATCTTCATGGTGCCTATCCACCATCCTGGGGACCCGGGACATTGGTCATTATTCGTGGTTGACGTTCCATGGAGCTGCATCACCAAGTACGATTCCATGTGCGACGTGCACCATCCCGAGGATATTTGCTTCATCAATCTAGAAACATTTATGCGTGAGGAATTCGCCGCACACAATTCTGCACGCCTCTCGGGTGTTACTTGGTGTAGGCAGACCGCGGTTGATGCCCCTCAGCGACACAACACCATCGATTGCGGGGTGTATATATATGCTGCTCAACGCCACATTTATTTCTAAAGACGAACCTCTCAGCTATACCTTCGTTAACATCTCCGCCGCAAGGTCCACAATCTCCGAGCGCATATTGCGACAAGGACAAGAGCAAGCCTCCGGTATGAAAGGCCGAGGAATGGCAGGAAGTCGTCGCGACTCCCTTGCCTCACCTTCGATTTATTCCCCGAGAACGTTGCGACGGAATTACAAATCTCGTCACGAACGAGCCCGACGCTCTCAGCCTGGGGTCCTCGAACAAGAAGCTCAAGGCAAACGAGACCGACGCTCTCAGCCTGGGGTCCTCGAACAAGAAGCTCAATGCAAACGAGACCGACGCTCTCAACCTGGGGTCCTCGAACAAGAAGCGGGAGTTGCTCGACGAAAACGTAAAAATAACAAAACATACGAGTTTGAAGAGCGACAACGCATTAACGAAACCAGTTATAGAGATAAAGATTTTCCTACTCCCGCAACGTTGGGGGGCTTTGAGCAATGGCCGAATATCGCTATCGCCGCCTTATGGGAGAGCACCGGTATCGCACGATATCGTCGACATGAAGACATACAGGATCCGGTTGTACGGGAAAGTTACGTGGAATAGATCGACGCCGCGACGGTTACCGACGACATTTTGCAAGAGCGTGTGAAGTCTTACGTGAAGTATACCTCGAACAAGCGGACTTTGGATTCGTGTGCGGCGTGTGGCATACGTGACGTCGATAGAGAATACCGTCAAGATCTTCCGTTGAGCGAATTGCAGGATTCATGCCTAGAGCTTACGCAGGTTGAGCGAGCCGCTTACTTTGCGTTCGGGGCGTATCGTACATGCTACTCTCGGTATGAATCACGTGACCCTGACCACGTGTTTTACCTCCATCCGGACTTGGTGTATGTCAAATCCATTGGGGACGACGCTGGCACCGAGATGACCACATTATGCCGTCCCTGCTTAAATGTCGTGAAAAAATCGGCGAATGGCAAAAAGCCAAACCATTCCATCGCCGCTGGGTTTGATTATGGCCACCCGTCGCGGGCCCCATGCACATACGGTGGCTATAGTGGATTGCCTCCTCTACATCTCTTTGAGAAAATGGTATTGCAAAGGATGGTTCCTTTTATGAACGTGGTCAAACTCACTGTACCTAGTGGCTTCGACCACACATCCGCGCGCTCGGCCATTCGTGGACACGTTATCGCCATGCAACATGATGGTGCACAAATGCTTTGCGCTAACAGCCTGCCTCGGCTTGACTTGGATCGGGTATTATCATTCGTGCGTTGTCGGCAAGGTTGGGCAATGGGCAGCGGCACGCCTGAAGTTAGCCCCGGCGTTCAAAGAACTGCGTCCGGAAGTCGTATTTATGTGGTTAAAGGCCTTCATTCACATGGGGCATCCGGCATACAACGATTTCGATTTGCCGCGGACAACGAACGTCGTGCACGTCAGGGGAATGTCGATGTTACTGAGACGTCCATGCCGAGAACACGAATTTTGGACGACCGCGATCCACTGGTACTCGAAGCACTGCGTACGCTGCCCGACAGAGTACTAGATGCGTGTTTGGAGTATACCGATGAGACTACAATTCACATGGAGCGACGAGTTGGATCGGATGTCGCCCACGTACGGCCTCATGCGGACGATGAGCAAGGCTCTCAAGCAGCCGAGATCGAGGACGCCGGTGGAATTGGGAACGTGTTGCTTATGTCACGACCTGTTAACGAGAAGCAACCGGTGCAAGCTGTTATGGAAGCGGTTCAAGGAATATCGCCGGAAACGGATGCTGGTAGTGGGGAGCCTGATGAAGGAACGCATGGCGGCGGTAAGCGCTGCTCCCACTAGGCCTAGTCCTGACACAAATTATGTAGTGAGGGGCGGGGTGTGGGGGGTGGGCGTTATGGAAAAAGTCTGGAGCAAGGGGGTGGGGGGCGGGCCCCACAGGAGGCTGCATCTTAAAAATAGTGGAGCAAGGGGGTGTGGGGGGCGGAGCCCTTCCCAGGGCGCGGTCTCAAAAATAAATTTCAGAGTAACGGGGGTGTGGGGGCGGAGCCCCCTCCGGCGCTATCTTAAAAGAATTCCAGAGTAACGGGGGGGTGTGGAGGGGGCGGAGCCTTCCCACTGGGCGCAGTCTTAAACACACCCACCGTCCCGTCCGCATTCTTAAAAATACCCACTGGTTCTCCGCATGATTTTGGCGACCCTGCGGAAGTTTTTGAATGATTTCGTGTTGTTTGTTTTCAGGAACCTCGCCACCTCCACGCCAGGAAGGTTGTGCTCGTCCTGCGGCGGTGCAAGAGGTGCCGATCACTTTTGGCGACAAACCCGTCAACGAATTCACGGAGAACGATTTCTTCTTCTATGGAGCATTCCCGTGGTTATTTTTTACTGCGCACCATGGTTTGCCGAAGTCGTCATTGTCATCGCGCCATACACGGCATTTGTTATTGCAATATGACATCCGCTTCGACAACGCCGATGTTATTCTCACGTTATTCAATCAAGCCCAACGCCACGCAGCATGTCGCCAGGTCGCGGCGCGAAAGTAAAGTCGGATGATGCTTCCATCAATCGATTTATGTAGATCATTCGGCGACCCGATTTTCGAAAGGCCCTGCAGGAAGCGGCCAAGGACCCCGAAAGTGACGCCGCCAAAAAGCTTCTGGCGGAAATAACTCCCATCCTCCGATTGAGTGGCGGGACTGTCCCTTATGGGCCCGGCGAGCGGGCGCAGAACATCTCCAAGATGATGGCCATGAGTTACATGTATGGCAACCCCACCTTCTTCATCACGATATCCCCACCAGACATGGACAATATGCTCACCATCCGCTTCTGTAAGCCATCCTCGAAGGACCCCATGAAGCCGTCCGATGAGGAAGGCTTCGGATTTGCTATCCAAACCACGCCAGCACA
Source organism: Cymbomonas tetramitiformis (assembly GCA_001247695.2). NCBI lineage: Eukaryota > Viridiplantae > Chlorophyta > Pyramimonadophyceae > Pyramimonadales > Pyramimonadaceae > Cymbomonas > Cymbomonas tetramitiformis. The sequence goes on from LGRX02035734.1 coordinate 11,157, forward strand.
ACGCGCCGCCTTGTTAGCTGAACACCCCGCTGCCGCGGCCGAGAGTTTTAGAATTTTGATGAAGGCCGCGGTCGAAGGTCTTTTGGGGCTGCATCTCGAGGGAGACACAAAGAGAACGCAGCCGCTGGGATCTCGGGATCCATGCGTTTTTGGGGGCATGCTTGCCGCATTTTTGGCGGTAATTGAAGCCCAACAGCGGGGCGCTCTGCACTTACACGCTTGCCTCTTTGGATGCGCTATTGCCGGCATTATTTTGGAGAAGATAGCCGAGGATCCAGAGCTCGCCTCCAGAGCGGGAAAAGTGCTCGACACTATAGTGCAAGCACATTTGCCCACATGGGCGCATCAAGAAGTTCATGCACGCCGCGCCAAAGAGGACCCGGCAGAGAGAGCCGCACCTCGGCTCGCACTCTACGATTCCCCCTTACCGCTGGATCGGGAACCCGAGGTAATATGTTCTCCGTGCTATCCGAACGCTCCGCCACCGGATGCGCCGCCGCCGGATACTCGGAACGGCACTCCGTTCGATGTTCGTTGGGCTCGAGTGTCGGCTTATTCGAATCGTCATGACCGACACACCTTCACTTGTAGAAAGCCGCCAAACGGTCGATACGGTTGTCGCCTATGCATGCCTCAAGCTCTACGTACCCGGGATACTGGGCCAACCGAACTCATTGTGGTTGGTGATGATGGCAATGATCCCTACGTGGATAACGAAGGAATTACGCGGTTCAACGTGATGGAGGCGGAGACTATTGCCCCCCGTGAACTTCATGACCCTACGACTCTTAGCATCGATGCACCTCTCGTGGAACCCGACAAACGCGTATCTAATAGTTTGGGAACCTCATAGACCCAAAAACGACGACACCTTCATGACGGCCTTCAATCGTGCATTCACCGCAGTCATGGGGGGCAACACGGCCATGTCAAGGTAAGGTTTGCGCGGAGTCCAAAAATGCAAAAACTTTTCAAAAATATTTTATTTGATAAATAGGTTGCCCAGAGCACCCTGTACATATTGCGCACTTCAGGTATACGATTGACCACGTTAATGAAAAGTTATGGTCGATACCGCTCGGTCACCCCCCATACTTAACCATACTTAAGCGCAAACTTAAATCGCTCGTATCTCAAAATCTAGATTTTAAAAAGTTTTTGCATTTTTGGACTCCGCGCAAACCTTACCTTGATGTACATGCTTGGGTCTGCGGAGCAGGCGAAAGCTGCTGGCTACTATATGTTCAAGTATATGGTGAAGGATCCGTGGGAACCCGCTATTACCTTATCTTGCTTATACGAGGCCACTAAGTCCGTCGCTCACCGGCCCTCGGTTGCCGAGAATTCGGGTACGGAAGTGAGAACCGCTCAACATGTTATCACGCGCACTCTGAACAATATTACGGGGGCTCAAGAAGTTGGCGTAGAACAAGCGGCATCCTTCTTACTCGGATTGCCAACCGTTCCGACAAGTGATGAGCGCTTTTGGTACGTGCACATATGGGCGGCGGTTAAGGCGTTTGCTAGCGAGCAAGGCATTGGCTTGGCGCATGGCGACGAAACCTTCGGAGGTCATGGAGAGCGACCGGACGATGATATCGATTGTGACGATGAAGACCTCGAGGATGCCGACATGTTCCCCGGGATTGATGCCGACGATGTCGTCCCTGACTATGGGGAAGCGGAAGTCATCGGCCAAGCTCGCAGAGTGCAAGGTGATGCTGGCGCTACCGTATATCGTGACATCGACGGTGAACCAATGCCGGTCGCTCAGCATACGCATTACCTTTACCGGGGTAACGAGTTAGCTAATCTGAATTTGGTGGAGTATGGCGCCCTTGTGGATGTGGTGCGGCAACCCAAAAAACCGGAGGATGAAGAAATGCCGGAACCGACCTCTCCACGCTGCGTCCAGAACATTCCCGAAACCGGCTTGATTGTCGAAATGCCGGCTCCTCAACGTGGACGGCCTGTGAACGGACTATTTCGATTTCATCCCGATCATCCCTTGCACGACACCCACGTGCAGCGTATCCGATCTAAGTTCAAATGTCCCATTTTAGCAGGTGGGCCTCCCCCTAAGTATCCTGGACCACGTATTATTGGGAACAAGACCTGGACGAAGAAGGCCGAGAAATACAGCGCATATATGCTCGCGTTAATCCAACCTTGGGATATTGCCGAATGGACGGCTTGCATGGATACCGACGACGCCGTCGAAGCACAAAATCTAAAGGGTCCGGCCACCGGTTGGGACGCTTTTTGTGATTGGTGCCAAGCTGCCTCCCGGCCTGATGCACCTTTCATTATGCGGGCACGCCTTGCGTATGTCGAGAATGTGACCTTTGGACTCAACGTGAATTCGCGGAAGAAAAAAATTATGACCCAGTGACGTGCCCGAGCGGTCGTGGATTGGGCAACGCTTGAAACCGCAGCTGAGAAAGGTCAAGGTCCGTACGTTCCCCCGGCAAACCCTACTGGAGAGCAAGTACCTATGCGTGACCGAGATACAGTATGGAGTTGGATGCGTTGATCGAGGAAATCCGTACACGCAACCTTCAAGTGTTGGAAGATGCTGAGGGCGCTGATGGGGATTCTCGGCTTGATGCGTTGAAAGTGGAGCGCAAGTTTGATGTGCAGGGCTCCGTCGACTTCTTTGAGCGGATTCACACCGAGACCATGCCGGCGACCGGCGATGACCGCGTGAACAATCCGTCGACCGATGTTCCGGGACCCACCCGCGTAAGCCGTCCTGATTTGGTCTCATCCTACACCGAACAAGATGCTAATCGTGTAGCGGAAGTTATGGCACAAGAGCCGGACGCGTCCATCCCGGAACAACGAACTGTCGCTACGGACGAGACCGCTTCGCCTCATGATATTGGAGCAGGCGTCGATCGGTCCTCACATTCGAGTTTGTCCCGCCGACTTTCAATCCAAGACTGAGGCCAAGATTTTCGATCACCTCCTTGGGTGGCTTCGACTACAAATAGGCGACAGTCCATCTCGTCATCGAGCGGCACGCCCCTTTGTCATTCTTTCGGACGCGAAACGACCTTACCCTCGCGTGTCAACATTTCTTTCATCGGTATCCCGTCTTGGCGTTCCATCGGACAACATTGGATGCCTCCGCATGCCTTCCACCCCCTCCGATGAATTTGGGGCCTTTGCTCACGAGATGTGCCCTAACGTATATGACGCTTTGTTTGGCACCGGACCCATCCCAGCGGATCATGCCATCTTCAAATGTCGGTTGCTTCTCGTTCCAAAGTGCGTATACGACGATGCCGCTCTCTTCGCCCGCTTACAACAGCTTTGTGCGACGAGGTTGGCGGTGGAAGGAATGCCTATGGAGGAGCGTGATACGTGGGGCGGATTGGCCATAATGGTGGTACTGTAGGCGACTTCGACGGAGCTTCGTTTTTAATCACCACCGATCTAAACGCAGGTCAACGTGATGCGGTCACCCCCGTGTTGTCATGGTTATCCCTATGTCTGGCCGCCGAGGCGCAGAGCAAGCCTCCTCCACCTCCACCGATGACTTCCTTGTGGGACGGCGGACCGGGCACCGGCAAGAGTTACGTCGCCAAAGCCTTGTGCACCGCCGCGAATTTTTTATCCGGTCATGATGGCACCGTGGTTTGCTGCGCTCCGTCCGGGGTTGCGGCGGCTCTCATCCCAGGTGCGCGGACCATTCATAACTTGGGTGATATGAAGCCCACGGAAGCTTGCAGGGCGGTGCCTTTGAAGGCCATGAATCCGGCCACGAAGGCGGAGTACGCGGTGCGCCTTGGCCCCGGTACCGCCTACATATTACTTATCGACGAAATCTCCATGGTTGAGGCATGCTTGTATGGACATCTTCAAGATCGTTGTGCCGAAATCCGACGAGTCGGCAAGGAGGCCAAAACTGAATGGGGGGGACTAGCGGTGGTGGCTGTGGGCGATTTTGGACAACTAGCCCCCGTGGGAAAATCGTTGTACAAACAAGCTTTAAACGTCTTTTCCGGCCAACTATCATTTGATGTGGCTGAGACAATTGGTCGTCTATTCCAAGCTATCCGGCGCTATCCATTAACCGAACAGGTATTTCCGATTACTTCTACCTCATGGAAATCTTATTTTTTTTCAATACCGAATCCTTCCGCGGTTTTTGCATGCGACCGTGAACATTATTGGTGTGTTGATGTTCGTACGCAGGTTCGAGCAGCTAGCGACCCGGCTCACGTCCGCTTCATTGAACGATGCCGTTCGGAGGAACGACCCATTACGCAGTCCGATTTGGACCGGCTGAAGGTGCTCACGGCATCGGATGTACAAATGGACCGCGATTGGCTCTTCGCGACGGTGGCCGTGACTGGCAATCGGCAACGACAAGCTATCAATGATGTGCGTGCACGGCATTTTGCGCGGCTCAATGGACAGCCGATAATTCGCTGGAAGCGACCTATTGCAACCACACTTTTGGACTCCCGACATGAAGACGTGATCCGGTCGGAATTTCCCGAATTGACAGGCACTTTCGTTGCCGGGGCGCCTGGAATTATTCTAAACAACGACCTAAATCCTTCGCATGGTTTAGCGAACGGCACGCCCGCCAAATTCCACAGCCTGATTCTCCGAGATGAAAGCAGGTCCACCGATGCGGCGAACATCAACAATGCGAATCCTGGCGAGGAGGTGTGGATCGAGCCGCCTTACGCGGTCAATGTTTGCTGGAACAGTCACACCGCTTGCTTTGTGACTCTTCCTATAGTAGTGTGTATGACGGTCACCCGAACCCGAACCCTAACTGTTTATGCCCATATAACGGGCTAACTTATCAGCTTTAATTCATTCTGAGAAAACCTATCACTGAGTGAATATATCCCGAGTCCTAGGGGTATATCCAACAGGTTTGGCCCCACGCACTCTTTATTCAGACACTGCGAATTTTAGCCATGTCTGGCTAAACAGCGACGCTTGAGATGGAGTGAGGGGCTCCACTAGAGGCCAGGGCTCTACATCGGTTTGGTTTTTCGGTATCCATACAATCCGATATCCGAAAAACGGTATCGATAATCGGCACAATCGATAAATAATCGATTACTTGGACATTTATATGTAATTTGTTATGAATTAAATATGGAACGCCAAAACCTGCACAATCGATAGTTAGACATTGCAATCCGATAATCGGCGATAAATACGATATATCGATAGTATCGGTTATCGGAAATATCGATAGAGAGCCTTGCTAGAGGCGCGGCGGAGCGGTATGGCCTAGCTGGTGCCTGGTTGATTGGACTTACGGGGGGGCTTGTGCACGAGGCGGACTTCATTTTCCTCGCTTCGCGTTGGTTGACGTTGGAAATTTTGGTCGGATCCGACACCACTTTCCTTGGCCGCGTCACTCTGCATCCACATGCACGTGGGAAGATTTTTACGCCACGGCTTTCCCTTGCTTTCCTCGACAACCGCATTACGACTTTAACACACTATTCGATGAAAATGACATTATCATATGTCATTTTTGGATTTATATATATTTCATAAAAATCAGGGTTTAGTGATATTTATGCGCGAAATAGGGATACATAAAGGCAACACGGTTAAAATTAAATCTAATGCACAACCTGCACTTGCATGTTCTTGACTGTTAAAATGCGGCTTTTTAAGCCTATCATGAGGTAAATAAGGCAATATCATTTTCACATCAGAATATCATTTTCATCGAATAGTGTGTTCTTTTGGCCGCCGATCCTTCCGCACCTCGTCCCATTTTCCCTCACTTCGTCTCTACAGTCTTCTACACCATGGTTGCGACTAGATTGACCTCGAGTATGGCGTCTCGCCGACGCTCCTTAGCTACAATTTTCGACTCCGCCGCCGCACGTAATTCCGTCACGCCGGCTACGCCGGCACCTGCTGGTGTTCCGGCTGCGAACTCCGCCCAAGCCGTTTTCTTGGCGGGTGTTCGCTCACTCACCCGAGAGCGCTTCGACGAGAGCGTGGCGAAGCACGTGATCCGGAAGTGTTTCCGTGAGAAACATGACCGTTTTACGGGAACGGAATCCAACGCGCAGGTGCTTCTTTCCAAGCTGGTGCCTGCTCTCCAGGAGACGTTCGAGGCGCAGGACGCCTTGTTTGCGCCACTCCGCTTCGACTTGAAGGACTCCACGTTGGCCATCCGCCCCGAGGCCAACAAGCTTCTTTTTTCGACGCTCGAGCTCATCGTGTGTCCCGCCTCTCCGGCGGGTGACTGGCTCGAGGCTTCCGGGACGTTGCACCCGATGGACGGCAAGCGAGCCCTTCTGGAGCTCGCGCGGCGGCTGCTGGACTCCGGTGCACCCTTTCAGGGGACATCGGACCTCCTTGGCGTCCGCTTCAAGGCCTACACCGACCCGTCCGAGTCCATCACGGATTTCAACGCGGCCTTGCGGTCCGCCAAGAGGCGCAACACCCTCGACGATGACGAGGTGAAGGAGTTGTTCCTCGCGGCGCTGGATCCTGGATTCTACGCGCCGGTGGTGTCGAGGCTCTTCACGCACCAGCAGCGGGCGGCCGTGGACCTCCTCACCATTCAGCAATGGGTCCTCGAGTGCTACGCCCGACACGTCGCAGCCGGTACGCACACTGCCTCGTTCACCCTGTCCGCAGCGGCCGTGGCCACTGACGGCGACACCTCGCAGCTGTCCGACCTCACGGCCATCATCCTCGACGTGAAGCGGCAGCTGAAGGTCCTCACGGACAAGGTCAACGGGCGGGGTTTTACCCCGCGAGCGGACAAGAACAAAATCGGCAACGGGGGAGGCGGCTCCGGTGTTCGTTTTGCGGCAGGTGACCTCCCGACGGGGGGAAACTGGCCGCAGTCGCAGGCGAGGAAGCGCGTTGCTTTTCACAAGGGCAGCGGTGACTTCATCCCGTTCTGCCAGAATTCGACGTGCAAGAAGGACGAGATGCGTCACTGGCACCGCGACTGCCCGAACGGCGGCAAGCACGGCGCTGGGGGAAGCTTCCACAGCTTCTCCCTCGGTGACATCGAGAACGACTTACTGGCGGAGCAGTTTCAGACGGCCATGGACGAGCACGACGGCGAGCGGTTCGATGCGCTCTGCCTTCTAGCGGGAGGTAAGCCGGAGATGCTCGACGGCGTTTCGGCGTGTGCCTTCGGGATCGAGCCGGAGCGGGAGAACGGTGCGTTGCAGGACTTCCTACCCTACTGCCAGCCTGCCACCCACATGGGGGGCTTCACAGTGGGTGGTGTGGCAGAAGGCATCTCGGCTGCCGCCTGCACGCATGTCCGCGAGGACGCACCGCCAGCGCCACCGCCGGCGGCATTCGAGCATGTTTACCCGGACGAGTCGGAGGCGTCCGACGCCGGTGACATGATGCCGGTGGACCCCATGCACGCGCACGAGCCCGACCTCTGCTTTATTGCGGACCGGATCGCGAGGATGGGGGGACTCTCGATCACGGCTGAAGGCAAGGACTTGGCGATGCGGTACATGCACGCCGAGTCGGAGACCGACTCTTGCGACGGCGACGTGGAAGGCTCTGCGGCTGGGTGTGACCCTATTGACGGTGAGGATGCGGTCCTGCGCCCTCCAGCATCTCGTCAGGGATGCGGTGCACCGCCTTGGGGGTTTGCCCGCTCTTCGGCAATTACGGTGAAGCTTTGTGCATTCTTCTGTGTGTGCGCCACCGCGACGCCAATCACAGCTGCCGCTCCTGGCGGGGCGTGTGCACCGGACCACACCGGCCTGGGGGTCGGTGGTGCTGCTGAGGCGACCACTGGCGGGCCTTCATTACTCTCTGCGACGCCGGCTGCTATTCCGCCGCGCCGGCACGGCCGGCACCGTGCTCGGCAAGGCCTTCACGATGCACCGATCGGGCTTTACATCCCGGTACACCCGCGCCCCCTCCTCCGCTGTATTGGGATGCCCCACCGTCACCGGACTACTCACCGGGCCCGACTACAGACGAGGAGGAGGGGGAGAATCCCTCGCACGACGATCGAGACTTTTCAGATTTCTTCTGGAGCTCTACGAATGATTCAAACACGGTGTCGACAACTTCAATTCACGGCACCATGATTGTGCTGCGGGCTGGCACAGCAGTGCCACCGCCGACTAGTGGCTAGCAAGTTAATCATGCCGCTCCTGCACAGTGAACGAAATTGACAGTAGCTGTATGTGCAGAGGGGTCCGATCACGGGCCGGATTTCAGATTTGCAACTCTTGACTGGGAACAGCCCTGCCAGAAAGGACAGGCCTTCCCTTAGAACTCAGTTTCCACCGCTCTAGATGGTGTTTGTTCACAGGTTTCACATTCGGCTAGCCAGTCACCACACTAGGTGGTGTGCTGGAACAGTCACACCGCTTGCTTTGTGACTCTTCCTATAATAGTGTGTATGACTGTCACCCGAACCCGAACCCTAATTGTTTATGCCCATATAACGGGCTAACTTATCAGCTTTAATTCATTCTGAGAAAACCGATCACTGAGTGAATATATCCCGAGTCCTAGGGGTATATCCAACAATGTTCTCATTGAGCATCTGGATTCCACAAACTGGTCCGATCAAGCGACATTAGCTCCCGAGCTTCGAGACTCGGCGAGCGAGGGAAATATGCGTGAGAATGTCACTCGACCGCGCAGTATCGTACTTCCAGTTAAGATCTGCAAGCGTCTCGAGGAACTCCCCGTGAATCGCGCCTCCCGCAAAAGTAAGATATATTATCGAACTCATGGGCTTGATCTTGCGTTCGCCTTGACCTTTCACAAATTCCAAGGCCAAACCGTGGACAAAATTATATTAGATCTAAGCCAAACGCCGAAGAATGTCTTCAACCTATGCTTTCAAGCATTTTATGTCGGGATGACGCGTGTGAAGAAGTCCAGCTGCATTCGTATATTACCCGGGCCCGATGGGCGAAGGCCAAAGTTATCTCATTTGCTGAATCTTAAGCCGGATCCGGAGCAAGGCATGGTATCGATATTTCGATATTTCAATACTATCGATATTTCGATTAATTTTTATTTATTGATAGGAGTTTGGTACATATCGAAATATTGAATATTGATTGATACCCTTGGACCACTTATTCATATTGATCGAATACCCCTTGGGGACTTATTCACATTGATCGATACCTCCAGGTCACTTATTCATATCGATCGATAAAATATAATTAAAGCACCGTGATTGGCCATATCGATTAATCGATACTCAGATTGCTGATTAATCGATCTTATATTACCCGAATACTGGATTTGGGTTGGCCAGATCATCACCAGTCATCCATTTGTGGCATATTCCATAGCAAGGACTTCCCAAACTAAGGTAGGATGGCGCGCCGGTTTTTAGTTGTGCCTGCTACTACGGCAGGTGTAGAGCGCGCCTTCTCCAAGGTCGGGGCCATGCATTCTGACTTAAGGAAGTGCTTGAGTGAAGGCACAATTGGGCATTCCATGATGCCATGTCTCAACACTGTAGAGTTCTAGACTCATTATTCAGTATTATTATTCATATTTTTTCATTCCTGCCCTTGTTTTTTTGCCTTTCCTATGACATTCACTCTAGACATATCGACATATTGATATATCGATAAGTGCAAAATAGTGTTCACTTATCGTTATTTATTGATATGCATAGCACACTTATTCACATCGATCGATAAACGGAATTTCATATTAAAAAATGTTGTTATCGATTGATACCATTAGACCACTTATTCATATCGATCGACCAGTACGAGACACTCATTCATATCGATTGATGGCAATTCGAAAATTATCGAAAACTATCGATACGGACGAAAAACTTCGATACCATGCCTTGATCCGGAGCTCCAAAGATGGTTAGATGCATTTGATCGGCGGACTCGTGAATGGAAACAACCGCCGCCCGTGAAACTGAAGCCCCGTCGCAAATCCGCTAAAAAAGCACAACCCAACAGTAGAGGCAATGGAGCCGGTGCCGCGGGCGATACGGTCACTCAAGAACGACAAGGGCGTGGCGGCCGTGGGAAAGGGAAAAGTGGTGCTCGCGCGACGAAGGGTAGCCAAGGTGGTAGGGGTTAAATCTCCGCATCGTTGCAACCGGTGGCATCGAGCTTTGAACACTTTCTCAAGAACACGCGTAATTCTAATTAGTGTATGCTTTTCGTGATTGAGATGACCTTGCCCCATTTTCGTGCAAAGTTTTGTTATTCATTACGCAATGTACGACTCTCGAAAATATGTGCTAGGGATTCGTACCACGCCGTGCTAGACGACTACCGATAATATGTGATAACAATTCACCGCATCCCGCAGTATACGGCTCTCGAAAAAATGCGTTAGGAAATCATGGCACGCCGTGCTAGACGACTCCCGAAAATATGTGATAACAATTCACCGCATACCGCAACATACGACTCTCGAAAATATGTGCTAGGAATTCATGGCACGCCGTGCAAGACGCCTCCCGAAATTATGTGATATCGAATCACCGCATTCCGCGATATACGACTCTCTAACATATGTGATAGAAATTCATGGCACGCCGTGATAGACGACTACCGAAACTAGGTGCATATGTAAGATATGTATGAACAAAAAAAGCGAAAGTAACGAGTTTGTGTGTGGGGCGCCCCACTGGGCGCAGTATTTTCAAAAAGGTTTGAACCCCAGGGGGGCGGTTGTGGGGGGCCGGGAGCCCCCCCACTGGGCGCAGTCCAAAAAAAAAGTGTAGTTACGGGGGGGTGTGGGGGGGCGGAGCCCCTCCAGTGGGCGCAGTCTTAAAAAACTTTTCCGTACTGATCCCGACGACGGAGACGGGAGGGTCCAACGCAACGCGCCTTCATTATGAATCATAAACTTTATAAAAAACAAAAAAAAAAATCAGATCTGAGATCACCCATTCCGCATAATTATTCGAACTTGCCATTCGCACGATGAAAATGGCCACATCGTCATGTCGATCCGGATGTGATGTCGCTGTCTGTGAAACACACGCGACTCGCACCCGACAGGTGAACACACGACAGAACAGGCTCTCCCGTCCCCCCCGCGCGCCTCGCGAAACCAAACGCTAGGCAGCTGGCAGGTATCAAAATCATATTATCATTATGTGTATTCTTAGTGAAGACTAGAGCACAAACATCAAATGCTATAGCGGATTCATACATTCTCACGCTTCCGACACCCTGATCGCTTAAGGTAATTGTACTTTGTGACAACACTGTTTCTTCGCAGTCCATGCTTTGGTACAGAAGCTTCATGATCGTCGCTCTCCAGATGGGACGGCTCTATTAAGCTTTCAAATGCTAATTAACGTCATCGCCGATCATTTTTCTCGGGAAATATTGCACAATAATACGTGTTCCGCACGATAATATTCCGCGCTCTTAGGTGTACGAAACATATATCTTTGTTGCGAGCTCCATTGTGTCACCTTTTTGTCACCGTCTGCTATTGGACCCCGGGCGTTGTGGCAGGCGGGGCGCCCTAAATCATTGCCATGACGACGGCCTCCATTCGCTACAGATATCATAAGCTGGCTGCCCTATTGCTATGCTCCGGGGTCCTCTTCACAACTTGTCTTGGCGTTGCTGTTCCCAAAAGTCGCGGCCAGACGTCCCGCGCACTGCTGTAAGCCTTCGCCATCTTTGAGACCTCTCGCTTTGTGTTGTCAGACATCACCGTCCTTGATGGCATGTTCCTTTCCTCCGAAGATGATGGTGTGTTGGTGCTCTTGCATTTTAAGCCCTTGACGTGGGCCCCTGCCACTGGCTTGTCCTTCAACGTCGCTTCGTGGGAGTATGACCAGTCCACGTTCACTTTGTACGACTCCCTCATGATCAGAGTTGTAGTGACGATCGCCGAAAGTGGCATATCAATCACGGCCTGCCTTGTCCAACGCGTCTGCGCGAATCCGCATCATGTCTTGAAGCGTAACAGGAAACGTACAGCGACACACGGGTTCGCTTTTCATGGGGCGTCTGCGCAGGTACACCGACTCTACTATTCAGAAGCGACGCAGCGGCCGGCTGTTTGGCTACAAGCAACGCCCTGTGAAGCGCACACGTACGTTTATAACGACAGATTCCTCGCAGGTGTTGGTTCCTCAAGCCGCCGCAGCGGAGCAGTCTTCCCCAAAGTCGTTCCGCGGGGAAGATCAGCCAGGCACGTTTGCTTCCACGCTATCCGCGCTATGGAAGGATAAGCGGTGTGGATCAATGCATTCATGCCCAAAACGTGCAACGCAAATCTTCACTGTGTTACTGCAACGTGTACATTCGTTGTTCGTTGATTACAACAGTGTTAAGTGCTCGATCTCTTGGGGGACTTTGTGACTGGCCTGCGAAGACGATAAAAAGTTTCGTACCTCGTTTGCCTGTTACGCCAGATAGTTTCTCAAGCGCTCCTTGAATGTCTTCTCTTCACAGCTGCCGCCAAAACATTGGTCACCGCTCTATATGTGTTATTGTAACTTTGAGAGAGGGTGAGACAGGGTGTTTGTACGCACCAGTTAGACTCTAGGCATCAGAAGGTCGTTTAGTCTCTTGCATCAAGCAGTTGAAATTTTGACACCGGCGGGTTAGTTCGTTTTTCGATACTCTGATCTTCTGGCACAGCACCTGAGCCGATGCTTCAACCGGATCCCAGTGGTATTGCTCCTCACCTCGCACGGGATTTGAGCGTTCAGAAATATCGCTTGGCCCGATCTGTCATCCTTTAATAAGGAGATATTCGCATGCGCGCTCTGTGAACGCGGCTGCCTCAAGCGAAGGGTCAAGCCGACTCAGAATCCCTTTCATACTCTACCATTACTTGTCGAGCGGCTGAGTGCCTGCCACCTGTCACGCTGGTTTTGCGCAGGTGCTGGTGCGAAAGCAAGCTGCCCAGCGATCCCAGCCTGGAGCCAATGCTCCACTTGCATGCAATGTAGCCTAGACGCGGCGCCTGGACCACAACCTGGTGCTCCCGCTGCTCGCGTCCCCTCCAACCTCCCATCCCTTCCTGCCCGCTGCGCCTGCCAACCGCGCCCTTTGGGACGTTGCAGGCCACAGCGAGATCATTTGGTGCAATATGTGCGCTAGATTCGCAACGACTTCTCCAGACCTGATTTTTGGGGCAGTCCTTGGTACTCGGACAAGAGCCCATCGCAATCCCCTGCCAGAATCGGGCACGGAGTGTCACGTGTTCGCGAGGGGCTTGTGGGGGGGTTGCAGGGTGTGAGCTGGCGGGCGCGGCCGAGACCTGCGCGCAGTGTGCGGGGTGCAACGCAAAGGTGAGCATGGCGCACCGGCCTGCGTGTCCTCACCAGGAAGGCCCGGTGGCGCCTGGCATCTTGTACTGCTAAGGATGTATCCGGAATGGCAGGCGTCTTTCTACGCTTTGGCGGCCCTTCATGCGCTGCATGCCTGCACGCCTGGCATCTTGTACTGCTAAGGATGTATCCGGAATGGCAGGCGTCTTTCTACGCTTTGGCGGCCCTTCATGCGCTGCATGCCTGCACGCCTGCAGGTGGACAACCTACCCGGCACCATCACCTTCATGGGCATGCACTTCAAGATCTTCCGAGGCGCGAGCGGTGCTTACATATACAAGGTATGGCCACTTGGCAGGGCTGCATGCGGCTTCATCGCAGTTGCCCCCATGACTTTGAACTCCCGGCTACCTCGTTCACGTGGCATCGTTAGAGCGCACGCTGCTGGCGTCAGGGGTCTTGCTCCATACTTCACTCTGGTCGTCCCCCGGCGCGCCTCGGCACATTTCAGTCGCGGGCTGTCCGGGGGTGGCGGGCTGTCCGGGGGTGGCGGGCTGTCCGGGGATCGCGGGCTGTCCGGGGGCGGATTCGCGAGGCCCCCCTCTGTGTCGAGGCAACCCATCCGACCAGCTTGACTAAGCTTGCAGCTTCGGGAGTGCCCAGATGGCGGCAGGAAGCAGAGAAAACTTCGAGACGATCATCAAAATTAGAGTGTGTCCCCCCGATGGCATAGCCTCCAACTCGGGCAAATGCACCCAGCAGGTTGTGCCCTTCCCCTACCCCCACCCCCCACATGCCTGCTGGGGCACCCGGGCTCCACATTTCCAAGGCTCGCAGCAACTGCCACCACCGCCTCCCGGATGTAATTCAAAGTAAGCCTGCACCCCCAACCCCGTTTCGATATGTGGGGGCTGTATGTCCTATTTGTGTCTTCTCCACTGGAAAAACTCCTGTCGTCACCTCACCCTGCCACGTGGCAAGTGCTACTGGACGGATGAACTATACGAGAAGTTCCACGCGTTCAGGCCCAACCTTCGACAAATGCGAGTGTTCGTTAGGGCTGTTTCATGGACAAGCTAACTCTACGTCTGTGGCGTGCTACCTGCGAAGAGCGAGGCGTCTTTAAACTCGAAACTGCTGGAGCTGCAAAGCTCAGTCCAGGTAGGCGCCCTGGCACGGGAGCTTGCCCGCACATCGTGCGAACCTCCCCCATGATCCCCATCTACCCTCCAGTATTCTACGAACCCTGTGCCCCATGTCCGCACCGCCACCAGTGACCCGTGCACCCCGTATGGCTTGCGTGCTTCCCATGGCCTGCACACCCCGATCGCCGACACATCCCCCCCATGGGGCTTGTCTGCCCGCATAGCTCTGTCAAAGCCCCTGGACCTTTCGGGCTCCCCTGTTTTATGTCTGTGAGCAAGTGCTGCAGAGGCACAATGAAGACTGGTGGGATGGTGCTTCGCTGGCGCACCGCATGATCGTTCATAAAGACCCGCCAGGCTGCACTCCCAGTTGGTTTCTTTGATCACCCCCCCTCTGCGGGACGCCGCCCATCGATCTTTGACGCAGCACCCTTGGCCTCTGTCCTCGCTGGCTAGATGACGTTCGTGGACGGAGTTTTTGGATGCGGCTCTGTACGATCCTGGCAAGGCTGTGGACTTTGCCACGTGGCGTGAAGGGGACATGACGGCATCTTGCGCGAGCAACTGAATGTGAAAGAACTGATAAAGGACAGGGCGACTGTTACTGCGTTACCAGGCAAGGGTGGAGGAGTCCAGGATTGATAACGCGGTGATATGGTGTGGCGGTGCCAGGCTGTGGCGGAGGAATGTGGCATCGATAACGCAGGGCCAAAGACGTGGTTGGGGAGTATCCAGACCGTAGCGCCGGAGCATGCCGAGGAGCTCGATGCGGGTGCCAGGCGGCATGCAATGCCTCCGGGGACGAAAATCAACGGTACAGGCATCTTCATGGAGTACATCAATGGTGTATCGCTCCGCTCCCTCACTGGTACATCCTGATGCTCTCAGCCGAATGCTATCTGTCTCGCGCTGTGACTTCTGGTTGATGCTGCTGCGATGCGGCCACGCAGATCCCCGCACCTTCGCTGTTCACATCGCCCACCCTAGGGCTGCATGCTGGAGGTGGGTGGCGGGCGTGCGCATGCTTAAGGTGGATGGCGGGCGTGCGCTTGCTGGAGGTGCAGGCGGCGTGCTGATGCTGGTGGTGGGTGGCAGGCGGCGCATGCTGGAGGTGGGTGGCGGGCGTGCACATGCTGGAGGTGGGTGGCGGGCGTGCGCTTGCTGGTGGTGGGTGGCATGCGTGCGCTTGCTGGAGGTGGGTGCGGGCGTGCGCATGCTGGAGGTGGGTGGCGGCGGCGCTTCTGGAGGTGGGTGGCGGGCGTGCGCTTGTTGGAGGTGGGTGGCGGGCGTGCGCTTGTTGGAGATGGGTGGGCGGGCGTGCGCATGCTGGAGGTGGGTGGTGGGCGTGCGCTTGCTGGAGGTGGGTGGCGGGCGTGCGCTTGTTGGAGGTGGGTGGCGGGCGTGCGCTTAGTTTCATTGTGCCATGGCGAAGGCAGAAGCAAATGCTTTTGGTAAGATGATGGTGACAATGGAACTCGGTAGATGACCGAGCGAGGACGGACAGGTGACGGACAGGACAAGTTGCCAAGTGGCATTGATGGGTCGAAATTCTTGTCCTTGCTGAGCAAAAACAAGGAGGTTTCGAAGCAGGTGCTTTATTACACTCGATATTCTTCCCATGCTCCGTGATATGGCCGACCCGATAGACTGTATCCTGCCCCACCCTCGGCTTTAGTGTATGGAGCTGACTTGGCAATGTGCTTTAGTTGGGTCGGATGCCGCCCCACCCTCAGGTTCAGTGTATGAAAGTGACATTGCAGGGTGTTAAATGTATAGTCATGTGCAGCTTTTTTGATTTGATGGATTTCGGCTATGGCGGCTTCCATCACGAGCCGGGTTTGACGCTTGGCAGGTGAGGAATATTGCGATGATGGAGGTGTTGTTCTCCTCTGGCGACCGAAACACCGAGGTGGGCCACGTGGAACAAGGCTGTTTGCTGATGACTGTTAAGCAGCGCTCATGAGGCGTTTCCGTGCGGGTTCCTTGGGCATCCTTTAGGTAGAGCAATGGATATGTGGGATGCCGGCACATCCCTTAAGTGTTTACAGTGGCTCGCCCTTTCGGTTTCGTGCTGCCTTTCGTGACTCATGCGTGCACCTGTCTGTGGTGTGACTCATGCGTGCACCTGTCTGTGGTGTGACTCATGCGTGCACCTGTCTGTGGTGTGACTCATGCGTGCACCCGTCTGCTGGCCGGCTGGGAGGTGTGCAGAATGTGTTGATCACGGACCAGGGGGACGTGCGGATCATTGACAATGACTTCATGTTTGGAAAATGCTCCATCGACAAGCAAAGCTGCATAAACTCTATTTTCATCCCTGGCACGAAGTGGTACGAGATCGGCCACGGAGCCGGGATTAACCCAGGTGCGTCATGCACGCATACGCCCTTTGAGTGGCTTGATCCGGTGGCTCCAAGCAGGTGTTGCCGGTGACACAGGCACAGCGCCCCAGGCGCTGCCTCACAGGTGACGCCTTCCGGTTGGCGGCAGCACAGCTTGCATCGCTGACCCTGATCTGGCGAGGCGCCGGGAGCGACGAGGATGCTATTGCCATCATTGTTGGCCATACATGCCAGTCACTGCGAGAAGGATGCGGAGAAACCTGTCAGTGCTGACGGGGCATCTCCCGGACAGACTGGACATTACGCTTGGATCCCTTGAACTACAAGCACCATGCAACTCCCGCCCAAATGCTGGACTACCGTTGCCATGTTGCGGGTATTTGCATTTACGACCCTTCCTTCCCCCATCCACTTCTCGCAATTGCAGGCGCCGACTGTGTGCTTCTGCTGGAGTCGCCGCACTGTATGCTGGCCTTTTGCGGCCCGTTGAGGCGAGGTGCGAGGTAGGATGCAATTCCCTGGGAGCAGGCGAGGCATGAGATGTGAGTGAGACGAGGTATTCATGTGCCGGGAGCAGAGGGGGAGGCATGAGATGTGAGTGAGACGAGGTAGAGGCGCACCGGGAGCAGGGGGCGCCATCGGATTTGACTTCCCACCAAAGATGGCCCAGTGTATGAAAAAGTTCACGAGCTTGAAGCCAACAGGCCTTCGGGTACGTAGTACAGTATCTCGCATTCGTGGATTCCCTGCTTTGTTGCTGGAGCGTGTCATGCTCGATGTGCTCTTTGTTGAGGAGGGAGGCGGGGACCTGTGCGGAACGTTGCATGCTCGGGGGATGCAGGGGGAGTATGGGTTGGACGCGAAGCAATCGCGAGTGCTCTACAGGAATGCAAAATATTTATTGGAATACGGTTTCGAAGAGACCATTCGTAAAGTTGCCACCGTGCATCAGCAGTCGTATTCCCTGAGGGCCCCGTGTTGTAGGTGGGATCCTTGGCCCGCATGCTTTGTATACAGCTGTGCGCGATGGCTGCTCATGCCCTCTGTATATATTGAAACAATCTTTCGCAGCTGGGAAGCCCTATTGGTGTTTGAGCAGCTCGGGATTTGATGTGCCTTTTTGGTGGGAGTGGGATGTGATGGCAGTTTTTCATACCATGAGCACAGAAGAGTGTTCATGAAAGATAACTGCACCATGAAGGCCCTGGAGTGGATAGACATTAGGGGCAATGAGCACAATACAGAGTCCCGTTCATGGTTACAAATGGAGGGAGCATAAAAAGGCGCTCGCTTGCACTTGAGATGGGGGAGGTTGAAACAGCAGTACTGAAAATCCGAGGCAAAAGCAAGCAGCTGGCGGCAATGCCTGCGCATATAATGCTTATGAGCTAAGTAGCAAGCATTCAGGCATAAATGTTGGTTCGCATGTATTCTAGTTTTCCAATAATGTTATATATTCCAGCGAATACCTGCCATTATATTGTATATAATTGTGTTGAGTAAGGTTGCGTCAACCAAAACTGTTCCACAACCATCATATCGTACAATTGAATTTGACTGGCCGGTGTTGGGGTCGTACGAATATACGCTATTGTGCTCACAGTTCCCGAGCAGTGTGAGCAACTTTTCATTTCCAAGGTGAAGGCTTATAACAGGAACTACCTCGATACTACTGGCACGTAGGTGGCTACCATACGACATATCATAGCATCCATACTGAGAGGATTTATCTTTGGAGCCTTGTGATCGCTGGAGTAATCTCTTATGGTAGATACAACCATTGTAACTTGCCAAGAATAGGAAATTTGGCACAGTCGGGTGTCATTCGTCGCGCGTGCGCAAAACGACGAATTTTAATCGATATGTACCTCCCCTTGCTGGGTTTTCTCAGCGATAGGGACGTACCTATACCGCAGAGTGCCTTGCCCCAGATTTCGGAAAACCCGAAATGTACCTTGCGCGGTAGCATGATCATATCGTAGTGCCTATGAATATATGCGGGCTATAAACACTGGACGAGTCCTCACCCCTTGCGCACACCCTTCGCTTATTCCAATCTTGAATCATCTAGAATCCGCTTGGATGGGATTGATCGTCCTGGTTCGTGGGTCCATGACTCCATGTTCGGCGGATGGTGATGTTAGATGTTTCTTTGTTTGTTGGATGCATCATGTTACTCTCGACTCTCAACTCTCAACTCTTAAACCGACAACCGAGACAAGCGGCCGATCTCACGATGCTCGAGGGTTCTTGTTACGCATCTTTGTTACGATGAGCGGCTCCGGACTCCGGACCCTTAATCTAAACGTTTCCGAACCCTCTCTGCACTCTGGCACCCTATGCCTATATTTAATATTAGAGAGGTTCCGCAAAGTGGACAGAGAGTTAAGCGCGGAGAGTTAAGGGCATATCGTGTCATAGATTCCGTCGAACGCGATGGTCATGCGTCATAACTCGTTCATACTTCTTAACTCTTAACTCTCCGCGATTTCTTAACTCTCTGTCCCCACTGTTAAGCTTCTCTTAACTCTCCGCCCGATGAACGACGAAGAGCTAAGGTAGACGTCCTAATCGGAAACTGGCTGGATGTAATCGATCTGGAATATTCTAGAATTCCGTTTGATCCTGCGTTCCCGCGTGGCCCGACGAACTGTTTCTCCAAGAAAACAAGGAAGCGTCAATTAAAAATTGACGTTCATGGTTCAACGAGCACCGAAATCGAGAATCACAAATTCGTCGTTCGTCGTTTGTCGTTTGTCGTTCATCGTTCATGACTGCGGAAGCGATTTTGCCAAATCGTGAAATGAGCAGAGAGTTAAGCGCGGAGAGCTACGCGCGATGACTGTCATCATCGATAACTCTCCGCGCTTAACTCTCCACAGCCTTGCGGAACCTCTCTATTATATATGCCTATCGATGTTCATCCTATTTTTGTCGGGAGGTTTTGTCGATGTCCACCTCAGCTCACGCAGTCGCTTGTCAGTGGCATTCGTCTTCGGGATCGGGATCATCACCTCTTTCGACAGCGATAGCGACAGCGACAGTTGTGTCACTGTTTTGTGACACAACTGTCGATGTCGATGTCGATTGTCGTGTGAGCTGACGATGACGATGACGTTGAGTTGTCGGAACTCCTGAACAAGTCGAAGTGGAGGGCTCATATACCAATACCTCATTGCCGGATTGGTTTATAAACGTGTCAAATTTTTACACAGTTATAAACGTGTAAAAAATAGGGTTAAGGCTTAAGTTAACTGCATTGTCATGTGTAGAACCCTCAACGGCATGGTTAAAGTGCTGTAGAACCCTCAACGGAATAGCTCGATGACATGATATGATATGCCATGCCATTCGTCTGCTTTCCGAGAATAATTCCGACATTGGACGTCTTTTCTGGAGGGCAAATGTGTGTATTAGTCAATTTGTGACTCGAAAGTGGACAACATTTCATGAATACGCCATTTTCTAGAAAGAGGAGCAGGGGTATGCAGCAGGAATGACTTCGTCCTCGCTTTGCCAACTCACGCCATTACTTTTGCGCTATATTGCTGTTCCGTGCCAAACGATACAATCTTGTCCCATGGCGGACGGCACGAGTCGTCGAAATCAATGAAAATGCTTCGCAACAGTACGTGAGCCGTCCGAATCGCCAACGCTTCTTGTTGTCCATCATCCGCGCACAGTTACTCAATGTTGAACACGCACACCGAGGGCACGGTTCTCGTTCGTCAAGGCGACACGTTATTCTCCTTGGCACACTCTTTGAGTGTAAATAGTGACGAACTCCAGGTGAAGTTTCGACAGCGCCTTTAACTTCAACCCCTCAGACTGTACGGTCTGAGCCTTCCAGATGGAATTTTGCTGTCGTACGCACGCCCTCGCAAAAGTGGCCGTCAAGCGTGTCGACGAGTGCGAGCCAACAAAATATGTGAGAAAGACTGAACGAGAACAGTCTTGAAAATTATGAAACTGTTTTCGTCACTGCTCAGGGAATTCTTGTTCACTTGACAATTTTGCCCGTGGTGTGCTCTAAAATCATGAACGCAGTCGCGCAAATGCCACTGAATGCGACCTGCAATCTCGCTTTACAAAGATTCACGCATTGCAGTTTCAAAAGATATTTGCGCATGCGGGTATTTTCTTCTTGTTTCAAGTGACAACAAAGCAGACTACATCACGGGTCACGTCGGTCAGGACTCTGTAAGCTGTTTTTTTGCAGAGGTTAAACTCGATACGGTACCCTGAAGCCATAAGCCCCGGCGAGCTACTCCGGGTTCCGAGTAGACGACCGAAGCTCCGTCCCGAGTACGTTGTAAAAAGCGGTGATACAGTGTGGTCCTTATGCAACGAACACGGCATCGACGCGCAAGAGTTGAGGGATTTGAACTCCTTGGATGGAATTACCTTGTATGAGGGCCAAAACCTGCGTTTGCCATCACCTGCTGCTTTTGGAACTTCAGGTTGTCAGATCAGCCCCTTCTGTGCAGCGCTAAAGTTGCGAGTGGTCACTTTTGAACTTAGGCAACTGCAACGCATCTCGTGCTTGTGCTTGATTCTCATATCACAATGCAAACCTGGGGAGAATAGTTCTGCAAGGATATTTACATATTCTATGCTTGTTTTACTTGACGTAAGTGGTATCATTATCGAGCACTTACCGACGCCGGTTTTGAGGGTAAGCCTTTTGAGCCTCTCTCGCGTGTTATCGCCAAACTACTTTCTCTGACGAGTCTGCCCGTCTCCGTACATCTTGATTGGCGAAATTGTGTGCGAATCTGCAGAACAAGAAGTCGTTTCCCAGAGCACCAACCAGCTCGTCAACGCTCCATCGGCACAGGTGAGGTTTGCCGTCGAAGGTTGTTCACGTTGTTGGCGCGAGCTGTTTCGTTCGCCGTTCGCAGCAGTTGCCTTCTTTTGAAACAGAGCGATGTGGCATGTGCAGCAATCTGAAGCACAACAAGTAGGTAAACCACCGCTTCTAAGAAGCGGAGACAAAGCGCTCGTCATACAAGATGGTGATACGCTTTGGGATATTAGTAAAGAACTTAAGTTGGACGTCGGCAGCCTTGTAGATGCAAATGGCGGTGAGTTACGGGATGAGCTTCCTTTATGGTTGGTGCCGAAGGATCTGCAGTGCTGTTTCGCGCGTTATCTGCATTCCCTTCACCTGCGCATTGAGGGCACGCACGCCGAAGCGGCATACTTCACAGTTATTGGCGTCTCCTTCTCGGTCTTTGGTTACTGCTAGCAGTCATTTTGTGCAGATTTCACAGCGCGCAATCAGGAGGTACTTTAAAGTTGCCCGCAGCCACAGTGCCTCCGGGTTGCCATTGGAGGGATTGCCCTTTTTAGGCGTGTCTCAGCCTTCAACTGCCGCAACGGAGCCTCCGAGGTTGGCCCTCGTCGAGCTTCGGATTGACGGCCTGCACTTCAGCTCTTCGGCGCTAGCTTTTCGTGAGAAAGTGCATGTTTCATGACGTTTCATGAACGAATCGAGGCGCTTAGCTTGGGCTCCGTCCCACGTGCGTCCTCCCTGGGATGGTGTGTTGTAGGTTGCACCACGCTTCAGCCTGGCCAAGTCTTCACCATTCCAAAGTATGCCTCTCCTCTTTGGGGCTCCTTGTGATATGCATCCAGGCACTCGCTGACACTTGTTCGAGCGAGGTGGGACGATACCGTCTCTCCGTCAGTATTGGAGACCGCCGAGTTCTGAACACTGTCCTGAACACCGAATCGAAAAGTGTAGTCCTCCGCATAGGAAACAGTTGTGCTTTGTGAAAGCCTTGTCCCTTCATGTGTGCTCCGAACAGTGCTCAGAACAGGAAAATCCGTTCACCTAACACGGTCGAGGTGATCGGATTTTTTCTGTTCTGAGCGGCTTTCTGAACAAGTGACGTTCGCTTCAAGTACAAGTGGTCTCGACAGACCAATGCACATTAGCAAAACGCTGTATGAATTGCGTAGAAGGTGCGCGTTTTTCATTTACACATTCGTTGACACATCACAGACGACGCAACGCAAATCTTCTTGCACGGGCATGCAAACAGTGTTTGTCCATATCATCCTATTGAATTTGTGATTCAAAACAGTGTCTGAAAGGCGTGCTGGAAACTCTCCGGTACTCAGAAACGTTGCAAACTGCCAGTCGGTGAGCTGCTCAGTGAATATTCAGCGGATCCTGCAGGGCATCGTATTTGAAGACGAGGACACTGAATTGGGGTGATGTGGTACCTGGATCGGATGATACCACGGTGCCCTTCCTGCGAAGCTTTCATCGCACAAGGTGAGGGCTGCCACTGGGACAAGGTACCTTATGTCACAACAGGAATAGGTATCACGACAACCACGCACGTGCAAAGCGCTGTATGTGGAAAGCCATGGACGGACTAGGAGGCCTGCAGGTGAGGGGTGCAGGAATGGCGGGTGCCAAGGGGATTGAGATTGGGTGGAGAGACTACACTTCTGCCGGAAGTTTTTAAATTTTGAATTCTACACACTGCATGGTAACAGGGATGCCAAGAGGAGTGCTTGTTGTGATGTGGCTGATGTGGTCCCCAGTCGCGGCTCCGCCCGTCTCTCGGCGTGCGGTCCCCTGTCACGGCTCCGCCCGTCTCTCAGCGTGCGGTCCCCTGTCACGGCTCCGCCCGTCTCTCAGCGTGTGGTTTTCTGTCACGGCTCCGCCCATCTCTCAGCGTGTGGTTTTTCTGTCACGGCTCCGCCCGTCACTCAGTGTGTGGTCCCCTGTCACGGCTCCGCCCCGCTCAGCGTGTGGTTTTTCTGTCACGGCTCCACCCGTCTCTCAGCGTGTGGTCCCCTTTCACGGCTCCGCCCCGTCTCTCAGCGTGTGGTTTTTCTGTCACGGCTCCGCCCATCTCTCAGCGTGTGAGCCGAGATCACGGCCCGCCCGTCTCTCAGTGTGTGGTCCCCTTTCACGGCTCCGCCCGTTTCTCAGTGTCTGGTCCCCTAAGACGGCTCCGTCCATTTGTCGGTGCGTGGTTTTTCTGTCACGGCTCCGCCCGTCTCTCAGCGTGTGGTCCCCTGTCACGGCTCCGCCCGTCTCTCAGCGTGTGGTTTTTCTGTCACGGCTCCGCCCGTCACTCAGTGTGTGGTCCCCTGTCACGGCTCCGCCCGTTTCTCAGCGTGTGGTTTTTCTGTCACGGCCCACCCATCACCAGTGTGTGGTCCCCTGTCACGGCTCCGCCCGTCTCTCAGCGTGTGGTCCCCTGCAGTCACACCCTCATCGCCTTCCCCAGCCCCCAACATCCTTCCAACCTTGGCCCGCCCCTCTGCCTCTGCCTACCCCTCCGCCTGTCGTTCGCCCCCGGTTCCTACCACCGCCTACCCCCTGAACCGGAACACAGCGCTGAGCATAGGCAGCCATACAGCCCCCACCTCGGCCTCGGTGTTGGCACAGGCCCGTCTCCGCAAGAATGGCCCCACACCCGGCCTCAAGGCAGCGGGTCAATTCTGCCCCGGACAGCGAGCGTCCCGATGTGGCACGATAGCCGCGCTGGAAGTGCTCTGTCGAAGGCCGAAGTCTGCTCGCCAGGCGCCCCACTGCACACCCGGGCTCTGGGCAAACCACTCCTCCAACCCGCTGCCCTCCCCCATCTTGTCTGCCACCCTCCCCCTTCTGCGTGCCCTATCCTCCAGACCCCCGCCTCTGACCCCACCCGCCGCCAGCAACCTAACAACTGCCCCATCTCCTCCTCGCGATCCGCATCACTGGCATCGGCCATCATCGCACTGCTGCCATCAATCGTTGACAGGTGCACCGCATCCGGCCCAAATTCCCGCAGCTCGCTCTCCAAGCGCACCGCCTCACCACCCGGTGGGTCATCATACTCAATTAAGACACAAGAGGCCTCCACCGCGGCGCCCGGGAACCACGGCCTGTGCCCGAACTGGGCCTCGCCAGGCCAACAGATCTCGATGCGCGCCCCCACCTCAAGGGCTGGCCTCCTATGCGACGCCCTCCACCGCTCCAGCTCTCCCCCACTTGCTGTCCGCGTCCCTCCTGCCCCGCCTTATTGGTATCTAGAGACGGACAGAACGAGTGACGAGAGTTCTCCCCATCACCCCCGCTGCCTGTCCCCCTGCCCGTTCGATCATCCTCCACAATATTCACCTCAACAGTGGAGCGAGCCCGACGCTCCCGTCGTCGATTCCCCTGCACGCCGCCTCCCGCTGCCAGTCAGCCTTGCCGCGCGGCGCACCGGCTGCTGCCCTCCATCAGGCCCCTCTCGCGCACTGGACGTCCCCAAAGACGTTGGTCTCTTCAAGCCACGTTCAATGAGTTCCCTCGAAGCCTGCTTACCTTCGTGGTCCTCGATAGTCGATGGTTATTTGTCATAAACGCTACCAGAGCACCCAGCCCTTGATCACCTGCACCGCATGCCGCCGCCACCTTGCGCCTCTCCCTCCCATTCCCCCCTGCACCAGCTCCGCCCTCGAACCTGAAAACCTTCGCGGCTGCCAGCAGCCACCAGAGCACCACTGTCCACGAGGGCCATCCGCGATCCATGTACGGGGACATGAATGTCTGTGGCGCTTCCTTGTAAAGTGTAGCCACAAAAGATTTGCTGCACTATGTAACCACACCGGGGATCAAAGGATTCAGCACACACTTCGGGACACTTATCCGAATTCTCCGGAGCTCACTAGTGAAGAATGGGAGCCCCTAAGCCCCACTTGACCCACCTGAGGGCCTCTGCGACTGCACTGCCTCCAGGACCATCACCGACCTCCAGGAAGATGAGACCATTCAAAGCCTGCTCGCTGCGATGCGGTGGGTGGAGTCCAGCAATATGTGCGCTCCTGCCTCCCTCTGGTGCAGAACACTGCTCGCCGTCTCGCCTCCACTCTCAAAAGGGTCGATAATAGCTGTACACTGCAGTGGAATACAATTTATTTCTTGGTAGTGCACAGGTGGGACGCGCATGGTGCTTCGGAACTGGTTGAACAGGAAGGGCGTCGCCGATTCACGAGTGCCATCCAGCACAAATGCAGCAAGCACCTCCGCAGATGGTTCGACCATACGGAGCCGTAGATTTGGATTGTTACACTTCATCCAGGCCGTTGCCACTCTATCAGAAGTGATGGGGCCAATCGGCTGCTTCGGGCGCTCTGCCTAAGTGAGTGTATGCGGTGAGGCGTGAGCAGGATGCCTGCACCGGCAGGAGACGGTGGCATGAGCATCGGTCCGCTACAGATTAGGTACGTTTCAGGGGATACAACTCCGTGTTTGGACTGGCCGTTTTCAAAAGGGCCCTACACTCCCAGAACCGAGTTGGTTCTTGGAGTCAGCAGCGGCTTCATGCCCACCGTCGATGGCATCGCATATGTGGATGGACCAGCTTCTTCTTCCACGGACGCTCGGAGCACTTCCCTATGTGAATCAAGCTCTGCAAGAAGGGTAGAGGGCACTTCAAGCTGAAGGCGTGTGCTGTTGGTGTGTATCTCCACATGTAGGGTGTTTCTCTCGAGCGCTATCACAGAAGCCGCCGGATGTAGGGTGTTTCTCTGGAGAGCTATAAAGAAGCCGCGGGATGTAGGGTGTTTCTCTCGAGCGCTATAAAGAAGCCGGATGGGTGTTTCTCTCAGCGCTATAAAGCAGCCGCCGGATTGTAGGGTGTTTCTCTCGAGCGCTATAAAGAAGCCACCGGATGTAGGGTGTTTTTTCTCGAGCGCTATAAAGAAGCCGGATGTAGGGTGTTTCTCTCGAGCGCTATAAAGAAGCCACCGGATTTAGGGTGTTTCTCTCGAGCGCTATAAAGAAGCCACCGGATGTAGGGTGTTTCTCTGGAGCGCTAGTGATGCATTGAAACAAGCTGGGAAGCCACCTTCGGAATGCGAGACATTGGAGCGGCCGAGCTTGTGACAGGCTCTGAGCGCTCAGAATTCGAACATTGCAGCCTCCATAGTAGTGCCCTGGTTTCGGAACCAATGTCAAGCTGCCCGCTCGATGTAATTCCTCGCGCCTTCGAGAAAAGCAGAAAAGCAGCTTGTGCCACGTGGTGGGTTTGCCTCCTTTGCAGTCGGGAGTACCACGCTGACGCTTGGGCGGGAGTGGAGGACGGGGTGTCCGACCGGTGCGCCGCACGATTTATCTGACCTGCTGTGCATGCTGGTGCATTGAACACTGCCGCAGTTGATGCTGAGGATGCGTGCGGTCTGCATTTGCCGTTGGCCCAACCTGGTGAACGAAGGCATCGTGTTCACATGGGTGGAGACTGTGTCTCATCCTGGATGGGCGCGTCAGCCCCCTGTGTGCCAGAAACTGACTTGCTTTATGTCGCATGATGGCTCAACGGCGGCGGAGCGTTTCATCGAGGGGTTTGCTATGCTCATCTGGATGTGTGGTTTCATGCTCGGCCGCGCACTCCTCGCTGTGCTGTTCCTGATTCTGTAGCGGATGCTCCTCGAGACTGAACCGCTGTCACTTGCATGCGTTGACGCCCTCTGTTTGATGCGTTGTGGATTTCAGTGACGAGCTATACTCTCGATGCCAAGAGCTTGAGTACTCTAAGGAGACCTGCCTGAGGTGATACTTCCAATGGGGACCGCCTCACGCCACGTGTCAACGACAGCCTGCCCTGACCAATGTTTCCCAGGGGGGCTTCCGCAGGGCTTGTTCTGACGAAATATACAACCTTGCAGTGCGGTAGAGAGCACAGTGAAGCAGCCATCCCGCGCAGTGGCATGCTGTGCGGTGTCCTAAAAATAGAAAGACCTTGCGTGGTGGTAGAGAGTACAGTGTAGCAGCCATCCCGCGCAGTGGCATGCGGTGCGGTGTCCCCAAAAGTACTGAGCACTGGATAGATTTATACCCACTCTCTGCAACGCTCTCGGGTTTGCCTCGCCAGGTACATGCACCGATGGGTGCCTTGGGCCCTCCAGTATGGCTGCATTGACACGCTGGCGCGATCACACAATGGAGGACCCAGCTACTATAGGGCGCCAAAGACAGCCGTCTACTGGCGCAAAGTACGATTCACCCCTTGCTCTTCACCTCTGGGGAAGTAGTACACGCCCTCTTTGTGTTGGCGCTGAGCAGTTGCGGAGACATACTCCATAACTGATGATGGATGACTTGCACTGTGTGCTAGCCAAGCGTCGAGTATGGAGCCAACATCTAATTCCAAGTGTGCCAGGAAAGCAAGTGCCACGAAGCAGGCGCAGGCTATGCAGAGCGTTTCATTGGTTGAATACACCAGTACTCTGATATATGATGAATGAGGAGTGGTATCATGTAAGGCACTTGACAGTTTTGTGAGGCAAACGAAGAGTGGTGGAAATTGTTGGCAACTTTGAATGTATGTGGTGTAGTGAAGTCTGCGTGATGAGAGGAGGGGAGAGGAATCTGTTCGCCTTGCACGGAGAAGAAGCACTGTGCTGAGGGGCAGGCGGGTTGAAACAGGTGAAGAGCGCCATGTTCCCGTACAACTTCTACACCAACCCTCACTTTCTGGACTGGGGCAAGCACCAAGCCGCCGCCCGCCGCACAGGTGTGGTCATCACAACCGAAAGATAAGATCCCAGTGCATCTTCGTGACAACAAATCAAAATGACTTTAATTCTATATCAGTCTGACCATGCAAAAGAGGATTCAGCAAGATCGCATACAAAAGAGAAAAAGTCTACTGCAGTGCAAGCTTCAGGAGATCAGGGATGATTTTGGCTGGATTCTTAGGTTGCACGATTCCCTTTGGTGCGACACATGCGATGAGGGGATGGGGTGAATGGGAGACCAGGCGCACATAAGCCCAAAGTGCTCCGCTTGGCTATCGATGTGCCCGTTGGCAAACTTGTTGGTCGAGTATGTACGTATGTTCAAAAACGAATTCGTGCAGAAAGCAAGACCAGGACTATAAGTTCTTAATGACTTTGTCGGCATCGTTGGCAATGATTACTCGAGTTGGCGGAGTGGCCAAAAGCAAGATCACAACACGCAGACTTGGAGAGGCGAAGTGAGCAGTTTTTCTTTTGCCCGGTCGCTTGCAATGCATATGTGTGCGTGTTTCGAAGAGCTTTGTGCCAATTTTCATGGCATGATAGAATCTGTGTGAAAACAGCATGTCGATACCTTTTTCATGAATAAACAGCTGGTCATCAACGGACGTTGATGTGATGTGCATATTTTAATCAATGCAAATTGTTCTTCGATAAGTGGTCCTATTTATTATTTTCGAATATCACGCACAAAATCACAAGATATACGGTATTGATTCTATATGACCTGTCAATATCTATAACTTGACAATGCTTGGCGTACCAGCATGCAGCAATTCCGGCTTATTGTCAAGACACCAGCCTTTATATGTCACTGTAAGGAAGCATGTATCATATGTGCGTTAGTAAGGTATGGTAATGCTGAGCACCCATTAATACAACTGTATGGGGACTGTACTGGGTTGACAAGCCACTTTCTTTTGCACATTGTCTAGGACAAACGAGTTCGTGTTAAGCAGATATGAAAGTGGGTGCCCTGCTGGTTAGATGGATACATCGGCACTCTGCTGCGTGAAATATCTACTACGCGGGGTCTGAGCCGCACAGTATGATAAACCGTAGGAAAGTCGGGGTTGTAATCCGCTAGCTGATAACCCAAGTTCCAATCCGCTGAGTTGCAGCCGGTCAGTTTTCGGGAAAAGGCATTGTAGCATAATATCCCATCCGGTAGCATAATCAATCTTCCTTTTGTTATCTTCACTATCGTGAATTGCCAATGCAGCCTTGTATGCCCCGTTCGCGCCGGGAGAAGCGTCTTGCATTATTTAAATCGCGGTCTGTGTCTACTATCGGATGCCTCTGTGTTTGCTACACGCGGTAAGTGCGTTGTGGTAAACCGGGGTTGATGTTTAATAGCATAATATCCCATATTGCAGCAAAAGGGTCCAAACAGGGACAGCAGCGCATGCCCCTATACCTGTCGGATACCCTATGGGTCTGTTGCAACCCCACACAGTACCGAGCAGACTCTGATGGGAGGTGGTGAGTATTGACTTCGTGACCAGCCTTCCCATGACACAGCGAGGGGTAAACGCCTTCGCCCACCTTCTCATGTAAGCTGAGTAAGATGGTGCATGTGGAGCCCATGACTTACAACGATAGTTCAGCGTAGTTGGTGACCAGGCTGTTCATGGATGCAGTGTGGAGACTGCACGGTGCGCCTATGAAGATCGTATGTGACCGAGATCCCCGCTTTAGTGACGCAATAATGGCACAGGAGTTCAAGGCACCGACGGTATCGACATCTCCGATATCTGATATATCGATATATCGGTGATATCGGTATCAGTCGACAATTTGTTTACGACATATCAGAATATGTTAATATATGTCGACAACTTTTCCTCACATATCAATATCGGTCGACAACTCAGAATCACATATTAATATCTGTCGACAACTCGGAAGCGCGTATAATTATCTGTCGACATGTGACGCGCACATTTGTGATATCGATATCGATCGGTGATATCGATATCGGAAAGGACGAATGCAGTGCGGAATTGCGGACTGCACAAACGCGATCACGCAAATTAATTTTGGGGGATTTTGATTTGATCCCTCCTAAATATGCAATTTGCAATTTGAGTAAGCTGTAAGGTGCTCGTTGATCTCATGATGACCGCTATGTGTGCTTTGATTTGTCCATATACATTGTTATCACCACGGATCGGTATCATACTGGCTTTTCACACACAATCTTAAATTTCAAATAGGCGGATAGGGACCACTCGCATAAACGTTTTGAGCCCACCTTTATCGCGGAATGTACGCATGGCAAGATGACAGGTGACACAGACACGGCAGTCACAGTAAGGGGTAAAACGACTAGGAGGAGCTGGACCCCCCGCCCCCCCCATACGCTGGGGAAATTCAGCTTCCCCTTGACACCACCTCACCCCGAAGGTGTGAGTGGCCATGCCATGTGACGTGCAAACCCTGAACCTAAACTAATGTTACTAGAATGTTTGGGCCTAACGGGTATTTTCCAACCCAGCTAACGGCACGTCGGTGCATTGGGTGCTGCCCGAACATCCTACTGGCTCCTGGCTAGTGGGCTTGCACTGTAATCCGCCGGCCGCGACTAAGGTGTTTGTGGTGGCGTTATTCTCGATTGCACGTGTTGTCGAGCGCCAACAAGCCGACGAATTAATCAATGCCCGTGCGGTGCCAAAGCCAAAATCGGCCTGACACCGACGGAGTGGATACTTCGATGAAGAGGGGGTAGGGAGGTGGAAGGTGAAAAATGCGGTGAGGGGACATGATCGAGCGCCTTGGAAAGGGCTAAAAAAACAGGTGATGGTGAGGGATGATGAAGTGGGTGTGGTAGCACCACTAGACACCACCAGATGGTGACCTGGGGGCGCACAAGGTGAAGGCGAGGGAAGTGGAGAGATGCGGTCGTTGGAGTCAAAGTTCTTGTTGTCGATGATGGAAACGGCGAAGTCGATATTGGTGTCAGGTGGTGCTTGCACATCGGACACCACCAGACGATAGCCAGTCGTGGTAAATTGTCGGTGTCGAAGTAGTTCCAGCGTAG
The DNA here is from genome assembly GCA_001247695.2 of Cymbomonas tetramitiformis. Classification (NCBI taxonomy): domain Eukaryota; kingdom Viridiplantae; phylum Chlorophyta; class Pyramimonadophyceae; order Pyramimonadales; family Pyramimonadaceae; genus Cymbomonas; species Cymbomonas tetramitiformis. The sequence goes on from LGRX02035734.1 coordinate 42,432, forward strand.
AAGTAATAGCTGCCATGCGTGCACGCTGACGCACAGCCGAAGCTATAACGCCACTGATGCAGCCGTAACAAACAGAAGACGTGTCGATAGGGTTCGAAGGTGAAAAGGCAACTTCTCGCAAATTTAACCAAATCGAGCGATGTAAAAGTCGAGTTGGGGTAGAACTCGGCTAGAAAAACGGCGGTGAAGTCAAAAACGTCGTGCGGGAAATCGGTTTTCTGCTAGAAGGGGTGCAGCTGGCCAGAAAATCGAGAGAGAGTTTGGGTTCGTGGTGATAACTTAATGCTTCGTAAAAATACCAATTTCCAGTGATGAAAAAACAAATGGTGGGTCAAATTTCGCGGGGGAAACGTCGGTCAGGTCAAAATAAGCGTGCGATAGTATTCCAATTCGCCGGTATAAAAGTACTGCTCGTCCAGCAAGTCAAAGGACTCGCAACGTGGTAGTGTTTGAGGTAGATTGGGACATCTCGAAGATCGGTGTCCGTGCGGTTCACGGCATGTCGTTAATGATGTCGGTGTGGTAGTCGGTAGCTATGTAAAACGTGTCCCACATATAGGGACACTTTGACACATATATGGACCACACTTTGGAATGTACACATATGACTACTTCCACGGCACATATGCGCAAACTAGTACAAAGTCCATTGAGCCATTTGAAGCATGCCTACGGTTCATTATTATTTACTTAGCATTTGGAATGAAAGAGAATCAATATTTTAGTAGGCTGTGCCCTAAATGTTACAGAACTTTAATAAGGGCTTTTAGCAAAATAAATAAGTATTTTGTGATTTTCCAAAACCCATAGTAAGGTCCAAGGATTAGCGACATAAATGGTAAGTACAAACCCTGAATGGCATGAGGCCCGCTAACAAAAGCCAGCCCACCAGCATCCCAGTGGATGTGAACCGCATTAAACAACAAGCCGGGGCTGTACCAAGATATCACCGACATACACACCTCTAAACAAGTGCAATGCAGCATGGATAGATGTATGTATGTATCGATCACCACCAAACACGCCAGACACGCAACTCATTGCATTGTCACACACACACACACACATACAACCTGGATAACTATCCCGAAGTGTTTTGTTACTCCTTTGATCCCTTGTGAGGGTACATAGTGCAGCCGATCCTCTAAGGTTCTGCGATGCCAAAGGAATCGGTCCAAGGATAAGCCACACTCGCATACAAAAGAGCGAGATAGAGAGAGAGAGAGAGAAATGCTCAGCAACATGTTAGGAGCATGGCTTTTGACGGTAACACAGGAGAGCATCCCATCTTCACTCTCCGGCGCCACATAGTCATTTCAAAACATTAGAGCACAATCACAGTGCCATTGGAGTGCCATTGGAGCTGTTTCAGCGCCGCTATCTCGTGACAATGTGCGGCCAATAGGCTAAGTGGTGCGCCTGCAGGCTTAAATCAAGCGACGCTGCCATTCATGAGATGCAGTGGCATGGCAACCAGCAGCAGCACGAACATTGACAAGGACATGTGCAAGTTCTTTGAAGGATTGGTGAACAGCTTGCTCATCACCTCCAGGTGGCCAAAGCAAATCGCCAGCAGAGGCAAGAAGCGCGACAGCTGCATGCTTGCGCCCGTGAGAAGCATCACAAACGAGGCGAGGATTCCAACGGCACTGGCAATAATGATGTACATTCGCAGCCGGAATGAGAGCGGGACGTCGCGCCCGAGTTTGTCCTTTGCGTGAGCCTGTGAGTAGCCTGTGCCAAGGCACCGCCGCTCCTCCCACCCGCGTCGTCAAGCATTGCCTCTTGCTCACAGCTGGCCTTTGGCGCCCCCCACCTTGCTGAGGGGGCATATGCTCAAAGCATGCCAACAGCGCACCTTCTGGCCTCTTATCGCCCTGCTGAGGTGGGATGGGTTCGAAGAGCGCCGATGGCCGGCAGAACCATTTGGCCTTGACGCGGCGGGAGAAGAGGCGCCCGAGCCACGACCTGCTCCCCCGGGATCCCACCACGCAGCGCCCGCAACTCAGGCGGCGTTCAAACGTCATGAGGCTCCCAGCTGGGCCCACCTCGTTTCTGTGTCACGTCTGAGCGAGGCCCGCCCACGTGGCGACAAGTGCTCGGGTCAGGATGTCGCTGTCGCTCCGCAGACGCTCCTCACCGGGACGTGCAGGCGCACCTCGGAATGTTCTGCATGATCTGCCAGTGCCTCAGGTTCAGCTGCGCGCCCCACACACCAACCGCCATCGCCAGTCAAACATCTCCGCGGAGCATTACTGCAGATCCAAAACGAATGCTCATCGGGCTCGCCGCTATTACGGCTCCTGCACGTGATAGCATATGACAGCGCGTGACCCCCGATTGGACTGCTGACTCATCCAATGGCATGCAGTCTCCTGCGGCTACCCCGGTCAAGCGGAAGGCTGGCAGGTCGGAGATTCTATGAGACATCTAAGCGACGTCTTAGGTGTGTTACGCTACGAGGCATCTAAGTTCGCTCTTAGGTGCGTTAGCATCAAAGAGCCGGCACACCTTAGATGCGTTAGAGGGAAGCAACCTCATCCGGCCTGGATGCGGAGGATGCCTGTGCCCGGAAGTGCCACGTGGCGGCTTTCGGTGGCAGACAAGGAGCAGGAGCAGGGCAATCAGAGCAGGGAGACTGTTGAGAGGGGGGGAAGGAACACCTGCAGTATGGAGAAGGAAGTGGCTGGGGCTGCTAAGCCATAGGAGTCCTTGCGCACGAGCTCCGCCTGCACCGAGACCCTCCGATCCGCCCGGCAGATCTCTTCACCACCTCCGGACACCTCACCCCCTGGACACGACACAGCAGCTTGCGCAGCGTGACTGGGGTGCCGGAGGCCACAGGCAAGGGCGCACACGCATCGCCGCATCGGGCAGGATGCACAGGGCGGGGGCGGCTGCCAGGAGCCACGCGATGCGCCCTTGCATCCAGCGGCAGTGGCAGTGGGAAGGGAGTGGGCAAGGGCATAGCAGGGCCCTGATCTCGGTCAGAGGGTGGGGCGAAGAAGCTGCTGCTGCGGGGACACAGCGGAGCCTTGCGTTTGGTGGGAGAGTGGGAAGGGGGGAGGTGGAGAAGTGAAGACTATAAAATGGCGGAGCCCAGCATCAGTTCCGTGTGCAGGGGAAAGGGGAGGGCCACATCATCTATAATGGCGCAGGGGAAAGGGGAGGGCCACGTCATCTGTAAAGGCGCAGGGGAAAGAGGAGGGCCATGTCATCTGTAAAGCGCGGAAAGGGAGAGGCCACGTCATCTATAATGGCGCAGGGGAAGGGAGGGCCACGTCATCTGTAATGGCGCAGGGGAAAGGGGAGGGCCACGTCATCTATAATGGCGCAGGGGAAAGGGGAGGGCCATGCCTCGTAGGTGCCGAAGAGACGATCCCAGATGATGAAGACACCCGCGTAGTTGCAGTTGCCCGGGGCGCGGTGGTGCATGCGGTGCTGCGCGACCACCGCAGGAAAACTCCCGTGGTCACAGTCGAGCACAGAGTCGACGCCAAGCACGTGGCCAACAGTCACATGTACAGCTGAGGGCTCACCACCATGGGGGGAGATATGAAAGGCTGAGAGCTCACCGCCATAGGGGTGTTCATCACATACTCAAGGGGGCCCAGGCGCCCCACAAGCTCGGTGTGCACCCAGAACATGTAGAGAGTGTTCAGCTCGTGGTGTGCCCTTCACGCCCCCGCCCCCAAATGTCCAGCGCAGTCGGTACCCTTCGACTTCGAGAGCGCTGAGAGTCACCACGCATACGTTTCGGAATATCTATGTACTTGTGTACTATGCCTGTGCTTGATGGCATCTATGGAGGTAGAAATACTACGATCTGATTTCCGACCAAGATTAGACGCGCCCAAGTTTAGCCGACTAGTGCTCACGTTGGTGAGGAGTGCGTTGTGAAGACAATAAAGAACTATGTGGCTTGAGACGGTGTTTGCATATCACGGCCTTTTACGTTTTTTAGGGCAACAGCTCCGTTTGAAATCACTTTTCACCAGTGTGAGCAAAAAAACGAAAACGATGCATCTCGATGCCGGACACGCTCAGATGAAATAAAAGGCTGACATGCAAGAACGTGCAAAATTTAATCGTTGGGTATGGAAACTAAGCGGAGATGTAAATCCTTACTACTGCAGATCCTTACTACCTACTATACCCGGTCTACCTACTACTGGTAGGTATGTAGGTACTGGTAGTCTACCTTAAGGCACTCAACAAGCACGCCAATTTCAGCAAGCATGCACTGAATTGAGCGGCCTGCCTCTGAGAAAAAAGACAACAAACCACGAGCGGAAAATAAACCAGGCGAGATAGGGATCTCCTCAAGCATGATCATGGGCAACTGGTGAGGTTTTCTGAAAGTATGTTTTGCCAGTTTTAGCACTGAGCATGCTTAAATAGTCACATGAATGCTCACATCGCACGCATGCGATAACAAGTTGCATGTGAGTTGTGAGTTGCCTGTTGTGTGTATTGTTTTATCATTCTCGACACCACTGGAAAGGCGGAGAATCCCTTGGAGCAATGGCAGCAACTCACTTGTGCGGAGCCGGAGGAAATATCAATGCAAGCGGAATGTGCGTCAGCCAGCTGGAAGTCAAAGGCTGAATTGCGCCCTGTCGCACGCAAGCCTCCACACCTCAGGCCAAGGTAACAGCAGTTGAGAAAGAAACTGTAGCTGTCCTCAAGGTGGGGCCCGCGCCATGGTAAACACCGCCAGGCGTGCAACGCGACCAAATGACAGGTGCCAAGATATAGTTAGAAGGTCCTTTGGCAGGTAAAGGGTTTACAGAGACCCGTCTGCTGCCACATGAAGCTCGAAGTATTCCTCTGAGAATGCTGCAGTGGAACCACTTGGGGTCAAGGTCACTGGACTGCCGTCGCAGGGGGCCGTCGGCAGGGCCCAGGGAGTGCACATGCCTGGCGAAGGGCGGTCGCAAGGTTGTATGTGTCTCCGCTGTGGTGCACGTTGTGCCCGGCCCACAGCGCGTGGAACTCGTGCGCGCCACGATGGTACCAGTAGTACGCGCAGTCCACACCGAGGAGCAGCCCGAAGTACGTCGCGAGAGGCCACTCCTTCACGTCGTAGGTCACGAGGCGATAGTTTTGCCAAATGTACGCGTAAACACTCGAGGAGATCTCCACACCGAGCCTTTTCAGGAACAACTGAGGAAAAGGCAACAGAAGGCGGTGTCAGTCAGCGAAACGATGATGGGGCATGCTGACGGAGTGATCCCCGATCCCAGAAACCCCGCGCGCGCGATTCGAAAAGCCGAGCGTGCAACAATAGATGTTGCAGAAAAGCTCTTGTTTGGCAATTCACGAACACCCCACAGGCGCGTGGGCGGTGCCTGTGCGAGCAGAAGTAAAAAAACTATTACAGCTCCTTCCGGAAAAAACATTATTCGGTACTTCTCATAGCACCTCGTTCGGGTAACGCAACACTACAAGAGCACCCAGTGCCCAACAGTGGATCCTGGGAAAACATCAGGACGGTATCATCCACCTTGGGCGTGAATCATTAACCGTTACTCTTGGGAGGGACTTTAGAGGACTCCCGGCCCGGACAAACGGGCCCATCCTGTGGGCACACACGGCGTCTTCTAAAGCGATATGGACTTGTGTCACTCAACTTTATCACCTCTACAAAGGTCTTTTCGAACTGTGTCACACAGAAATATTCCTGATGCGTATATCATATCCGACCACTGAGGAGGATTCATTCATATGTATATCACTTAGGCGGCCTTTCCAAACAGCAGACTCGAACAGCAGACTCGACCGCGCAGAACGTGCGATAGGAAATAAAGAAATAATGCGCGCACCATGAAGATTGACTGGCTTGTGCCAAGGAAGACGCTTGCAAATGTGTCGGGGGTGAAGTAGTTGGTATGGCTCGTCGCTTTGCTTTGTCGGTAGGTTAGGAACTTGGTTGCGACAGCTTCAATGATCATGAAGACAAAAAACATGGGTAAATATGTATCCAAATACCGTGGTTGTTGTTCATCTTCCCTGCAACAATGTTACGATGTTCAACTGCAACAAGTGAGAAGACATGGTTCAAGCCACAAAAAGCAAACAGTCTGGCCGAAAATTGGGATCGCTGGAGCGGTTTTCTGTCGAATACTGTTCACAGCAATACTTGGAAGAAATCTTTTCAACCGCGGATGTAAGAGTGCAAGCTCGAGGCGCTTGTTGACACAGGCACCGGTGACAAGGCTCAACGGGTGTCGTATGCCCAGAGGCCATGACCTTTTCTCATACCGTTTAAAGTGGTTCAAATAAAGAGAAAGTGACCCGTCGTTTCGATACAGGGGGACAATCTGTAGAAAGCGCCAAGGCGCCTGAAGTTGCAAGGCTTCACAAACCTAAGAGACCTCAAGAACAGGTAAGCACGATATTCGCCGGCACGATTATTCACCGCATCAGAGCCACTAGATGTGGTTACTGTACCACTATCATACATGGTTTATCGCTCACATCTTGAAAATGTGTACAGGTCATCTCTTTCTCACTCGTATCAAATTGGTTGCAAGTCGCACCTTAAAGCGAGATCATAGGGGCTGATGAGATAAAACATAGGGGCAAACGCGGATGTTATCGCTTCCAGCATTGTTGTAATGTACTATACAATCCCGGTGTCGGAAAGGACAAATGTGTTTTGTTTCAATTTCAAGTTGCCAAGTCTACTCTTAATATGGTATCATATGTTTGGGAAGACCAATCCTCCAGCGCAGCAGGAAGGATCGGAGCCGAAAGTGAAAGCATAAACGAAAGATTGATACTGTATCTCCTTATCGTTTTAGTTTACATTGGCGTAAACTATTTTTTTTCACCTGGAATCAATTGATTGTGGCATATATCTGGAGGATATGATTGGTGCAAAAATCATTTTTTTGTTGAATATATGTCCAAAGTATGTCATATTTAGTCATACACCCGTCCAATTTGACAACAGAGGTCAATATCCACAAAACGGGCGCGTAACTTCTCTACTGAAAAAAGCACCTCTCTGTAAACTATTTTTCTTGGCAGCAGAACACCTAGATATTGGTGCTCTGCTATCGATATACGAGCGAGTGGCTCAGTGGACCTTTATTTATACCTATGGCAACTATTGAAGCTCTTGACTTGGCCCACGTGCCCGCTTCGGACCTATACATAAGTCCTAAAAAGTTTCGCATAGGTAAATTTGCGCGTGACATCCCTGTCGATCGTTAGATTATATCATATATCAATCTGACGATGTGGTAAGATGTGGCGCGAAGCTTTGCAAAATCTTTCAATTTTTTATACTTTTGTGAAATTGCAAATTCGGCTAAATTTATCTATTGTCATAACATATGACATGATATATGACATGACATGACATGACATGACAAGACATCGACTCATCGGGCGATCGGAGGTAGTTGATATTGATCGAACGTCATACGCCTCGCTACGTCACGTCGCGTGCTCGCGTCGCCGCTACGTCATCGTCATCGTCATTACGTCGCTACTCGCCAGCTCGCTAGATCGAGTATAAGTAATTCTCTGTCGTCCGATCAATAACTACTAGTTTTAAAACTAGCCGATTGTCCTGATCAATAAACTAAAGTACTCTCACAAGTCAGAGCCTCCGGACGCGGCGATTTTCTCCCGGTTTATCGATTTTCAAAAAAGAAATCTGTGGTAGTCCGGAGGCTCTGACTTGTACAGTTACGAGTTACGAGCTGCTTTCCATTGCTTTCTGTCGAGAATCGCGCGATCGGCCGAATCGCTGCGGCCGAAGCTCGTAACCTCTGGCTTGCGGAGAGTAAACCTAAAGGGTAAAGGTAGATGCGCCGGAGCGGAGGTTCACGGAACATGACAGATGTCATGTGCCCGGAGGCACGGCGTGAGCCGATATGCCTATGCGTCCGTATGTGTGTCATCGGGGGTAATCTGGGATTGGCACGATGACAGTGAAATTGGGCTTGAAATCACGATGAGAATGAATACCAGATGTCCGGGGTATGACAGTATGACACTATGACAGTATGACACTATAGTAGTATGACAGTACTGTGGGGGGTGTCATCGTGGAACTCAGATTCGCATCGGGGTTGAAAAGACAATGAAGTCGAATATCAGATATCAAGGTTATGACAGTATGACCGTATGACGCTATGACAGTATGACAGTATGATAGTACAGTAGTATGACAGTACTGTGGGGCAGTCATCGTGTCAGTCTGTCGGCATAACATCTGAATCGAGAATGACGAATCGGAATTAGAAATGAGATCGGATCGGGAATTGAACGTTGAGCCGAAGTGTGACATCGGTTGTCGAGTGGTTGACCCTGCAACCGCTGAGTGACGAGTGAATAAGTGGAGCACTTGAGAAGTGTTTAGCCTTGAGAACTCGGAACCGAATTATCGTTTGTACCTCAATCTGGCCCTGATCCAGTATATTATAAAAATCCGAATTGTGTACCTTTGCACGTTCAATCAAAAACATATCTCCGAGCATCTGTCGTAGTGCCCACGGGCACATTTGGTATCAGTGTGCTGCGAATTCGCCCCTGCGCAACTCGCCCACGGACCTATTGGAACTTTCGTTGTAATACAGGGGGAGAGCTGTACTTCCGGCTATACGTGCGCAATTTTTGCCTCTGTAAGTACATTTTTTTTCGTATACAACGGCCGTATTCTCTGGGAAATATCTTCAAAACGTCATATTTCAGCTCCTTAACACTGGGGGCTCAAACTGGCTCAGAAACCCAAGCATTCGTTTTCCGATCTTAAACCCGAAGTCCGTCCCAGGCCACAAACGACCGTCAGGGAGCACCCTGAAGGGTTTCCCCGGTCTACAGTAGCCAAGAAAACCATATAGCTTACCTTTCAGAGCCCCAAAAAGGCGAAAAACCGCCCAAAACAGCCAAAAATAGCCGTTTTTGACAGTTTCCAGCCTACCCCAAAACCTCTCCCAGTAGCCCCCACCACCGAAAAACCCCTCCTTAGACCCCATAGAACAGCCTAGAAACCCCTGATACCGCCCTCACGGCCGTCAGCAGCGGGGAAAGCTCCACCAAACGGCGCTTTCAGCAGTTCCTGGACGTTTCCGGCAGCTCTTCAGCACCTCCTGGTATCCTCCAGCAGCAAGGCATGGTATCGAAACTTTTCGACCGTATCGATAGTTTTCGATAAGTTTCGAATGAGTATCGATCGATATGAATATGTCCGATGTCAATATCAATCGATATGAATAAGTACTGTGTGAATATCAATCGATATGAATAAGTGCGATGCCGATATCAATCGATATGAATAAGTTCAATGTTGATATCAATCAATATGAATACGTGCACATTTTTTCCCACTTATCGATATATTGATGTATCAATATGACCTGAATGCACACAACATTGCAAGCAAATACACACGGCAATGAAAAAATAATAATGAATTAGACCATACAATGCTATCTAGAACTCTACAGTGTTAAGACATGCCATCATGGAATGCTCAATTGTGCCTTCTGTAAGGCCTTTCCTTAAATCAGAATGCATGGCCCCCACCTTAGAGAAGGCGCGCTCCACACCTGCCGTGGTAGCAGGCACGGCTAGAAACTGGCGCGCCATCCTACCTACGTTCGGGAAGTCCTTGCTATGGACTTTCCACCAGGCAAGCAAGTCACTGTCACGGGGCACATCAGGCACCTCTAAATATCTAGTAAACTCGTCCTTTTCCTCTACCCCTTCAACATACTCTACAGCATCATCTTCCTCATCCGAGTCAACAAGATATGATGCCACGGTCACAACCGGCTTGCTAGTCTTTGCCTCTTTCTTGGATGAGTTGACCTCGGCAACACCCTTGGGCTTCCAATCCATCTCGAATGCCTTACGAGCCCACTTCACGGCCTTGTCCTTGGTAAGCATGCCTGCACATGGCGCAATAAATGAACATACACAAAAACTCCAAGGCTTTCAAACAACCTAATGTGGCTGCAACAAAAGTATGCAAACCTAGCTCGGCCGTGTGAGGGAGACGTACCTCCCAGCGGCATCAAAGGGATTGAGTTGCGTACGTTTCACGGGCCCTTTGCCTTGTCTTGCGCTAAACGGTCTTCCGGCCTGCTCTTGCGTGCACGTTGGCCCTGTCCGCGAGCACGACCCATGGTGGATGTAGTTGGTCTGCTGGATGAAACTTGATGTAACGGTGCGGTTGCGGCTCATATATTATGCCCCCCTATGAAGCTAGGAGGTACGTATACCAAGATCTGAATATGGGTGTTCGACCAACATAAATCCAGTATTTGGGTAATCTAAGATCGATTAATCGATCTGAGTATCGATTAATCGATATGGCCAATCGCGGAACTTTAATTTTGTATGATCGATCGATATGAATAAGTGACTTGGAGGTATCAATCGATATGAATAAGTCCCCAAGGGGTATTCGATCAATATAAATAAGTAGTCCAAGGGTATCAATCAATATTCAATATTTCGATATGTACCAAATTCATATCAATAAATAAAAATTAATCGAAATATCGATAGTATCGAAAATATTGAATATCGATACCATGCCTTGTCCAGCAGTGCCCTGGCTGGAGCATTCTTGGGACCTACGGAGCATAAATACCGTCTGGGACCTTACTGGACCTCTGTATTGGACCTGACACCTTTCCTTTCGTTGCTGCTTGACCCTTGCTCGCGCGCCTAGGCACTCAAAAATCGTGTCGCGGAGCCCTGGCCAAATTTTGAGTTCGCTGGTGTATGGCAGTACCCCCAGACCCAGACAAATACAGAAGAGCGTGGTGGAAGCAAGGACCTATTAAGTGGGTATTCCCTCCAGACCCTACCTACCCACCAGCAGGCGCTTTCTGGCAGAGCGGTTTCAGCGGCCCTCCTTCCCCCTCTTCCTCTGACGACGAGGAGGAGAACAGCGACTGAACGCCTGGGCAGAGCCAAGCTGGCTATCCCACCAGTGTATCACGATTTCGTGTGGCATCAGGTTGGAAACTGCCACTTCCGCTACCCGCACACTCAAGACCTAACAGCCTTCCCCGCGCTCCCTGGTTCATATCCAGTGCAAGTGATCGACGAGTGGCCTTGGGTCCCCCCATCTCCACATGGAAGCCCCGCTCCTTCGCCTCCAGCGAGTGACATCGACGAGGACGAGACTGATTAAATAAAAAGGCGAGCACTCACTACTTTTGCTCACCTGTGGCTATTGCCACACCCAGTCTGTGAACTCAACCAGCTCAGCAGTCAGAATGTCACAGCAGACATCAGAATCCTTTCCCAGCATGGGTGTCAGCGCAGAGTCGTTACACCACCCACTGTTCTCCCCCATCACCTTCCCATCTCCCACCACATACGCTTCCGCTCACCCCCTTCCACATCCAGGCACCACCATGCCCTACACTGCGGTGCCCCGCCCATATACCATGCCGGATGGCACCCCCGCACAGGCTGTATGGAACGGCGTCAATTGGGTACTGCCCCAATCAGCGCCCCTCGCTGGGGGAGTGTCACCAGTGCCGTTCACAATGGGAACCCATCACCCCATGGGCTCATATCCCACACCGTTCCAACAACAGCTGCAGCAACAGCAGCAGTGGCTCGCGTACCAGCAGCAGCAACAGCAGTGGCTCCAGCAGCAGTCACTGGAACCGATGCAGCAGCAGTTACAGCAGCAGCAGTTACAGCAGCAGCAGTTCCAGCAACAGCAGTTGCAGCAGCAACAGCAGCAGCAGCAGCAACAACAACAGCGGCCGCAGCCGCAACAACAGTCACAGCAGCCCCATCAGCTGGTACCAGCTACCTCCGCGCTTCATGACTCTGGTGCGGATCTCTCACCGCTGCAGCACTTCATCAGTATCTCTTAGGGCTCTATATAAATAGTGATGGGATTTTTCACTGTTTGAGATGGGTCGAGCGTAATCCATCGCGGCGAAAATGATATCCGCGACGGGACTCGAACCCATGACCTCCTGATTGAATCACAGTCGCTCTACCAACTGAGCTACGCGGGTTGATGATGACATCGACCCGCATTCAGTGGTACTCATTCAGTTTCTGATATAATTACGGATCGCGATTCGGCAGCTTCGATGACGCACCAACATCTGATGACTGCTCGCGATCCCTAACATATCTCCCCACTTGAAATCAGATCGTCACCTGACGATTCGTGTTCCAGTTCGTATCACAGTTCGGTCGATGTGATGACGTGGCAGCTTACTATGAGCCGAATTGCAGTTCTTGGGATGCAGCCCATCGCACCGAAGGTGCATCGCAGTTCTTGGGATGCAGCCCGAATCCACGTCATCAGCGCGGGTCACATCGTGCCCATGCATACGCGATCGTAGCGCAGGTCACATCACCGTGCCCGAGCATACGCGATCTTAGCGTAGGTCACATCATGTGCCTTATGCTGTTACATCTGACACCGAATCTGCGAGCCGTTTACGAGAATACCAATCTTAGGGCTCTATAAATAGTGATGGGATTTTTCATTGTTTGAGATGGGTCGAGCGTAATCCATCGCGGCGAAAATGGTATCCGCGACGGGACTCGAACCCATGACCTCCTGATTGAATCACAGGCGCTCTACCAACTGAGCTACGCGGGTTGATGATGACATCGACCCGCATTCAGTGGTACTCATTCAGTTTCTGATATAATTACGGATCGCGATTCGGCAGCTTCGATGACGCACCAACGTCTGATGACTGCTCGCGATCCCTAACAGTATCGGCGCCGCAGCCCTGCCAGATCCTCTGCAGGTACCCCTTGACAGCGGAGCTCAGCAGAGCGCCTCGGGCGGGGCCCAGCTCTTGGTACGCCATCTCCCCGCGGTGGCAGCAGCCTCAGAGACCCGCCGGAGTCGACGCTCCCGAAGAGTATCCTCGGGCCCCGCGACGCACGGCAGGCACATTCCAGGTCTGAGCCATGCATCTGATCACTCCGACCCCGAGTCCGGCACGGACGTCAGCCGCACCAGCACGGGGACCAGGGGCAGCCGAAGCACGCAGGCACGGGCTGAGCGCAGGCGGAGGGCCGCCCACAGGTCCGGTTCTGACTCGGACGCGAGCAGCCGGAGCGAGCACATTCGCAGGGAAGTCCTGGCGGCAGTACAGGCCCTGGATATCTCCGCGGTGATCTCGAGGGGACTCGCCCTGCCTGGCGCGACGGCTTCTGCAGGAGCCTCCCCTCCAGGCGACCCTCAGAGCAGCGCACAGGGGGCCCTGACGGCGGACCATCCACTCGAGGCGGACGCCGCTGACAGCGTAACCCCCCCAGTGTCCCAGACTGTCGCGGAAACCGCTCCCGCCGAACCTCCCACTCAGGGTCGGCCGGACCCCCTCAACATGATGGTGGCTCGCCGGCGGCAGTCGATGGAGACGGTAGTGCACGGCGGTGGCAACCCTGAATCGGAGCCCGGAGACCCCAGTTCAAGCGACTCGCCACCAGGGCCCCCCAGTGATCCACCCCAAGATCCCCCTGACGACCCCGCACCAGAGCCCTCCTACCCTCAGTACCCAGAGGTCAGGGCTCTCTTCGTCACCCACGACGGTGGGTCATTGTGGGTGCACCAGTCAGCGGGGGTGCGAGGCGCGGCAACCGTCTCCCTGCCATGGGATGAACGCCGCCGGGCTGGGGTGCAGGGCGACGCCATCTGTTCAGGATCATGCACCTGCTGGGAGCGCCGCTGACCGCATATGCGCGCATGGGAGGCCGCCTACACCACGCACCCCTACCACTTACCAACCCTCGTGTGGAGACCTGGGTTCTCATGGTCGACCGCGAGGTCATGGATATGGCAATGGGGGACCCAGCCGCAGCCAATGTGCGGTCTACGAGCATGGGGCAGCCAGTGTGGGAGTGGATCCCTGCCACTGCGCGGGAGTCGGAGATGCAGAACTTCGACCAGGACGGGCTCGCCGCGTGGTCGGAAGTCAGCAACTCCGATTGGTACCGGAGCATGAGCGTGGTGGCCGCACAACCATCCACACCCCTGCCCTTCCATACACCTCTTCCACTCCCCGCTCCACCATCAGCCCCTGCATTACCGCCCACTTCGACTGCAGTCCCCACAAATCCCGCGCCTGCACTCCCACCCGCGCATGCCCCGGGACTACCACCTCCAGCCCGTTTCCCCCACTCCGCCGCCGCAAATCCCGTTCACTCTACCGCTGCTGCGAACCCCGCACTCTCTCCCAGCGCCACCCCCTTCGTACCAGGCATCGTCCGACTGCCGCAGGGCACTAATCTGCGAGCATCCTCAGACGAGGTCCGCCTGGAGCACAAGACCAAGGAGATGGTGCAGAAGCTGATCAAGAGTGTGTCCAGATTCCCTCGCTCCGCGTCCGACACCAAGTCGGCCGACAAGGATGGCCTCCTGACGCAGTTGGAGCACTACTCCAACATGGTGCGGAAGATATTCCAAGAGGCCATCGTGATTGAGGCGCTGACCACTCCCAGCTGTACGCCATCTGTATCGGCGTACCAGGCGAGCGTGTCGAGCCTCCTTTGGAGTTTTAAGGAGCACACTCTTCAGGACCAGCAGAAGAAGTTCTTGGAGCGTGCGGCGGGGACCTTCGGGTCTGACCAGGCTTGGCACCGGCGCTACGTAGAGCTGGACGTGTTCTTCAGCGATCTGGCGGTGTGTTCCCTGACACAGGCCTACCTGGAGAATGCACACGGAGAGGCCATTGCACTGAGGCAGGCGACGAACGAGACAGCGGCGGAGTATTTTTCGCGGTTGGAGACTCGCATGGCCTCCGTCAACTTCCTGGCTGGCAGAGTCCCCAATTGCGTGGAGATGTCCAACCTGTCGATGCTCTCCACGTACCGCCGAGGGTTAAAATATGCACCCAAGGTGATGCGGCGCCTGAGAGCCATCCACTTGGATGTCTCCAAACCAGAAGAGTGGGAAAGGAAGGCCGTCGCTGACGATATCCCAGGCACCCACAACGCCTTGTTGAAGATTTGGGAAGTCGCTGAGGAGGTGGAGAGCGACATTGACACGGAGGCGGCTCAGAGGCGCTCTCAAGACCGTCCTCCCCGTACTGTTTCCTTCGCCAACCCATCACCTCGCACCCCCTTCTTCAGGCGTACCCCCTCTTCGAATCGCCCAGCTCTTGCCATGCTGGAGAATGGGCCTGCCACCACCGTTGCCGCGGCAGTGGCCCCATTGCCACCACCACCTGGCCTCTCCCGCCCCGACGCTCCGAAAGTCCGCCGGTGCTTCGCCTGCGGCTCTGCGGAGCACATCGTCCGTAACTGCACGGACGAGGCTAAGCTCAAGGAGTGGAGGGCCAATGCACCCGCTCGATTGGCAAATTCCCCTGGGTTTGTGGCCGCCGTCGTCTGGGCCATCGAGCAGCAGGAGGACATCTCCTCGGTAGATGGCGTCCCAGAGGAGTTCTCCGAGGAGGTCTTGGCACTTGCTACCTGTGAGGACGAGCAGAGCTACCAGACCCTGGCGGCCCTCGCAGGTATCGAGCTTGTGGAGGGTGACGGCCTTCCTCCGGTGGAGAGCGATGAATGACTGGCCGGCGACCAGCCCCAGACCCTGCCCCTCGAGGAAGTGAGGTCATGTCCTGACGATCAGACCCTCTCCGCCCTGGAGAAGCGGTCAGAGCCAGTGGAACCCCGACGCGCACGAGGACGCAGAGACCCTTGGGGCCACCGTCCCCATCCCAAGAGCGTGGCCTTCACCTCTGGGACCCGCTTGCGACGCACCTACCGCTCAGCTGGTGCCCCATCGCTGCCGAGGGATGACCTGACCAGCCACCCTCTTGCAGAAAGCACCCCCTTCGATGAGCCGTCACTACCTCTTGATGACGGCCCTGCTTATACACAGGCAAGGATCGAGGGTCGGAGGGGGCGGCGAGTCCCCCGGCACAGACCCCCCATTATGGGCAGCAACCGCGGAGAGCCCCGCGATCTTCGCCCCCGACCGCGTGTTGTCCTACCACTGCCCAACTATCAGTCCAACCTCGCAGACCCGCAGAAGAGGCTAACTGCGTGGCACTGGAAGAGGGATCTATATTCTCTCCCCCTCGAAGTCGCCATGCAAAAAGTTCGCAGAGCTCTGCGCAAATCCCCGGAGGCTGCCAAGGACCTGGTGGATAAGATGTGGGAGCGTACTCGTAGCCGCATACGCTCTGGGAGTCGATCGCCGAAGGAGCACGTGAACCGCGCCAACCAGCTGGCGGAGAGGGTACGCATTGCCCGTGAACCTCAAGATCGTAGAGAGGGCCATCAGCGCATCGCACTGTGGCACCTCCTCTCACACGACGGTCACCAGCAGGTCCTCGAGTCCCCTAGCGCCAGCCCCTCCGACCTCTACGCAGCTTGGAGAGAGCTGTCGCCCGCCGAGCAGCTGGAGGCGATCGCCACTTCGAGTCCAGATTCCTTTCCCGGTAGCAGGCTGTGGGAAAAGGAGGGTGCACGAAGAGCAGCAGCGAGATCCTCGACCTCTCTCTGCACCCTGGACACCGAAGTGGGCACGATACCCGGGACAGCGGGAGACGTGGGCTTACCCGGCGCCTGGTGCAGTCTACACGCAGTGCACCAGTACAAGATGAGGAAGCTGGGTCCCAGCCCCTTGGGAGCACCCCCTCCATCATCCCCGCTGGACGAGCCCACGACAGAGACGACATCCCCGCGCCATGACAACGCGCCGGCTACCCCGGGAGGAAACCTTGAAGGTCCATCTGACTGCGTAGTGACAGAGGAGACCTCCACACCCAGCTCGCTTTGCTTCACTCAACAGATGACCACCGTCAGAACGCATGAAGCAGATGAAGCGCCGCCCCGTCTCGACAGCCACCCCATCGCTGAAGACCCTGAGGTGATGGAAGAGGAGTCCTCAGTCAATTCGCTCTGCTTCACCCAGCAGATGGCAGCAGCTGGGACCCCTGAGGCGAGAACTGACCACCAGAGCTCCCACCAACTCGCCCACAACTCCCCCACTAGCAGCCCTCAGCATGACGAGGATCCCCTCACCCATGGCAGTCTCACCAACAGTGTCGCTACCCATGCGAGCCCCACAACAAGCGGCACTACCCACGTGAGCCCCACAGTAAGCGGCACTACCCATGTAAGCCCTACCACCAGCGGCACTACCCATGTGAGCCCTACTACCAGTAACACCACCCATGTGAGCCCTACCACCAGCGACACCACTCATGTCAGCCCCACCTCGAGCGAATGCACCTCAGCGGGCACCCTGCTGACGGCGAGTGTAGACAACCTCGTCAGTCATCCGACTGAAGATGTTGATTTGCTGGATGAGGAGTTCTACGCCGCGTGTAGGCAAACGTTGGAAGAATGCCGCGAGGCCTCGGACAACCTCCTCCCCAACCTCAAGTGCAAAAGCATACGCACAGATGGGGGAGTTCAGTGGAAGACCGACATTGAGGGTACCCTCGCAGCGGCACATGACGAAGAAGGACCGCTGCTGCTCGTGTTCTATGCAACCCTCAGAGGGCACACGGTCAAGGTGCTGATCGACTCGGGGGCCTCAGACAACTTCATCTCGGAGCAGAGCGCCAAGCGATGTGGCCTCACAACACGAGCCGGCTCCGAGATGCGAGTCACCTTGGCGGATGGATATGTGAAGATCACTGGCGCCACCGCGTACGCCAAGTTTAACACGCACACCACCACGGGCACCTATACGGAGAACGCCCTTGCCCTCCGGATCCTACCACTGGGCATACAGGTGGATGTTATCCTTGGCGGAAGATGGTTGCGCAGTCACTCTCCTGTCACTCTGGGCTACGAAGGGAATGGCTCCGTCTCCTTCCTCAGGAAGTCCCGCAGTGGTAAGATTGGAGATCGCGTCACCATCACAGGCTGTTCTCCTGGGAAAGCATCTGGAGATAGGTCTCCGAAGGGCACGGCCTGTGCGGGATTGGTGGATGAGGTGTTCCTGACCCCTGCCCAGTTGAAGAAGTACCTGGTGTACGCGGAAACGCAGAAGCTACGCGGCAATGACGACCCGGAGATACAACCCGCCTGGCTCATGATGGCCGAGAAGTCCCCCGATGATACTGCTTCTGCCTTTGCAGCCACGGCTATCGACTCTGAGAACGCCGAACCCGCTGCGGATACTGAAGATGCAGAAGTGAGCCCTGAGTGGACCCTCAAGTTTCAGGACTTCTGGGGTGAGGAGTACAAGAAGGAGATGACGACTGCCCTACCGAACATCGATGGACTCAGACATGACCCCCAAGATGAAGCCAACATTAACCTGGACCCTGAGCTGAGCAAGAAGGGGCCTCCCTGCCAGCGCATCTACAAGAAGTCTGCAGAGGAACTCCGCCAACTTCGAGAACGCGTGGAGACTCTGATGTCCAAGGGCTACATTCGACCCTCTTCCAGTCCTTATGCAGCTCCCTGTTTGATGGTCCCTAAACCCGGGAACCCCAAGGAGCTGCGACTGGTGATCGATTACCGGCTCCTCAACCGCCAGACAGTTAAGGACAAGTATCCTCTCCCAGACATCCAGATGATGTTCGACGAGATGCAGGGTGCGAAGTTCTTCTCTTCGTTCGACGCGGTGGATGGCTTCTGGCAAGTACCGATGGCACCAGGGGATGTCGAGAAGACCGCCTTCACCACCCAGATGGGGTCATATGAGTGGTTGGTCATGCCGCAGGGGCTGCAGAATTCACCGTCTCAGTACCAGCGACGGATGCAGCGGGCCTTGGGCCATCTCCCATTTGTCCGGATCTTCATCGATGACGTGGTCGTCTTCAGCAACACCGCTGCAGAGCACTACGAACACGTCAAACAACTGCTCCTGACATGCAGGGAGAAGGGCGTCTTCCTCAAGAGGTCCAAGTGCCAACTGTTGAAGAAATCCTTGCGGTTCCTTGGCCACTGTATCTCCGCAGATGGCTGCAGACCCCAACACGACAAGGTGGCTGCAGTGAGGGACTGGCCCGAGCTGGAGACGGTTACCCACGTCAGGCAGTTCTTGGGCCTGGCGGGGTATTACCGCAGATTCATTCACTGCTTCTCCGAGATCGCCCAGCCCCTCACCCGGTTGACCAAGTCGGACGTACCCTGGGAGTGGGGTCCCATGCAGCAGTGGGCCTTCGAGGAGCTGAAGAAGGCCCTCACATCAGCGCCAGTGCTCGCCTTGCCCAACATTAAGGGTGCCGCAGACGGCACAGCGCCTTTCGTGGTGCAGACGGATGCTAGCGGCATCGCTCTTGGGGGAGTACTGATGCAAGACAATGGAGATGGTCTTGGGCTGCGCGTGATAGCATACGAGAGCCGCCAGTTCTCAGCCGCCGAGCAGAATTATCACACCGGCGAGCGTGAGCTAGGTGCTCTACACCACTGTACCACCGTCACCTGGCGGCATTACCTCATCTTCACCAACTTCCGCATCCAGGGTGATCACCGCCCCCTTGAATGGCTGATGGAACCTGGCAGAGAGCTTAGCCGCAGACAGGCACGCTGGTACATGGATCTGGTGGAGGTGGGAGTCCCGAGAATGGAGTACATCAAGGGAGCGCTGCTGCTGGTACCAGACGCCCTGTCCAGAAGACCCGACTTCAAAGACAAGGACGTTCGCGAGGGGTTGAAGGAGGCAGGAGTGATCGACCCCACCTCAGACCTGCCGAAAGACCCTCTGGCAACGCTGGAGTCTGAATGCTTCTCCAGCTCACCACCCGCGGCTCATCCCCACTGGGCCCAGACGGTTGACTGTTGGCTCTCAGCAGTGGAAACCCTCTCCGTGGCAGAACAGGCCATGGACATGGGGGAGACCATCGCTCTCGTTAATCCGAAGCTCTATAAGGGAATGAAGGAGGATCACCTCGACTTCGACATGCCTGACTGGCCTGCAGCTGATAGCGCGAAGCCGTAGAAGCTCCACACGAACCCCCTGACAGAGCTCCACCCCAGATAAGGATAACGAGGAGTATGTCACGCGCTGGGAAGGCCTCTACGACCCCAGCGCCTCCGCAGTTGGCGTCACCGAAGACGCGAACGCCTACGTCACGAGCTGACGCATCGGAGGCGCCCACTGAGAAGGTGCCAGCGAGCTCACCAACCCCGCAGCAGGCGCCCCAGCAGTCAGCTCCATCCCCGGTCCTTCACCCACAAAAACGGCAGGCTCCCCCAGAGGACTCACAGAATTGGCGTGTCCGAGCAGAGTACTCCTCGAAGTACGCCGAGAAGTTTGGACCCTTCGATGTGGACGCCTGTTGTGACTTTGGCGGCCGCAACAGACAGGCGGATAGATTCTGGACAGACTGCCTTTCAGAGAAATGGAGGGGCCTTCGGGTTTGGTGTAACCCTCCATATAACTCCAAGCACATTACTGTGGAGGCGATTTTGAACAAGTATATCGCAGAATGGAAGGCAGACCCAGAAAACACCTCAGCAGTCTTCGTTCTACCAGATCACCAGTCCAAGCTCCCCGCGTGGCGCAAACTTTTCAGAAAGGCCAATATGCAGATCGTGGAGGTCATCCCTACTCACGATGATAAGGGCGAGCCCAATCAGTTCTTCGAGAACCCAGATGGGAAGGCCTTCGACCTTCGTTGGCCTGTTCTGATAGTACACGCCCCTCCCGCCAAACCACAGCCAGCACGCGTGAGGCATCCGCGAACGGCCCCCGCTGTGATAAGGACAGGTGAGGCAGCAGCCTTCAGAGACGCAACCTCCCAGCAGTCGGACTCAAAGTTCCTGCGTGCGTTGAAAGCGGAGTACACCCGAGAGGGGACACTTCGTTCGCTGCGGGAGAAAGTGAAGGCGGCACCACACCAATGCCTACAGGACTTCAGGCTGGTAGGTGAAGTGGTTTGGAGGACCGCAGCAGGGAGATATCAGTTGGTGCTGGGGGAGGACTCTCCACTTCGAGAAGTAATGATTCGTCATGCTCACGAGTCATTGTCCTCGGGTCACACTGGGCGAGACAAGACTCTGGAGAGGGTGCTGCGACGCTTCTATTGGCGTGGTGCCGCGGAAGATGTGGGCACCTGGGTTGCATCCTGCGCAGTGTGCCAATCAGTGAGGCCGCGGGGAACTTACCCGGATGGGTTGCTAAACCCTCACAGCATCCCGAACAGGCCATGGCAGGATGTCGCGGTGGACTTCGTCACCGGCCTGCCAGTATCAGAGAGAGGTAATGACGCTTTCGTGGCCTTCACTTGCAAGCTGACGAAGATGGTCCACGTTGTGCCGATGAACTTCGGCGACAGCTCTGCAGCTGTGGTGGCCAGAATCTACTTTGACTCGGTGTGGCGCTTACATGGCGCGCCTATGAAGATTGTCTCTGATCGTGACCCGCGGTTTCAAGATGCCTTCTGGCAGGAGCTCATGAGACTGATGGGTGTGAAGGTGGCTCGTACCACGCCGTACAACCCTCGGTCTGACGGCCAGGCGGAACACAGCAACAGAGTTATTGAGGACATGCTCAGGTCCTTCGTAGACGCCAATGTGGAGGACTGGGATCTGTTCACCACTAACGTGGAGTTCGCGATCAATGACTCCAGGAGTGAATCTACTGGCTTCACGCCATTTGAGCTGGTGTTCGGGTTCTCGCCGCTGTCGCAGTTGGACCTTTTCCTGGAGGCCGCACAGTCCACCGCTGGACGACGAACAGGGGGAGTAGGCACCGCACACGAAGTGGCCGTGAAATTTTCGTCGCAACTGCGGGACGCCAGACAGCGGTTAGAGCTGGCTCAACAGCGACAGCGCGAACAGTTTGATCGCAGGCACGGACAGCGGGAGTATGCTGTTGGAGATCTGGTCTGGATAGAGGCGAAACACCTTACGGAGAAGGTGATGGATCGCTCCATCTGCAGGAAATTGACCAAGCGCTGGCATGGACCAGTCCCTGTGACCGAACGCTTCTTCAGCGATGTACAGATGACCATGCCAGAGGCCGACAGGGGAGCTCCAGTAGCCTACCGCCTACGCCTCCCTCCTCACTGGCGGATACACGACGTGTTCGCTCAACATCGCCTCAAACCGTACACCAGCGGTCAAGATGCTTTCGCCGCACGCGATCACCTAGCAGTACCTGAAGAGGTGGTAGTGGACGGTCAGAAGGAAGCACACGTTGAGCGTATTCTTGCACGTCGAGTGCGGTCTGTTCGAGGAAAGGAGGTGGAAGAGTGGAAGGTTCGCTGGACTGGCTACTCCAAAGCTCACGACCAATGGAGGACGCGTGACAAACTTGAACGCGGAGGTCCACTTCAACAGCTTCGTGAATTCGAGCAAGCGAGACTGCACATGGAAGCGCAAGTTCGCGACGAAGCCACTCGGCGACGCGAGCAACGTGGCCGTCACTCCGCTCAAGCCGGAATGACACTGGCCCACCTCATCACTAATCCCTGCGATGAACTGGACCAGCTCGAACAGATGGAATATGATACCCCCCTGCCGTGGGAACGCCAAGAGCGCGTGGAAGATGGGTCGTTGGCACTGGTGACAGAGCTGCTGGCGATACAGACGAAAGCAACCCGCACGCCCAGGATTCTCGTACTTTTCAGCGGTACTGGCTCAGTAGAGAGGAATTCCTAAATTGCTTCCCCTCCGCTTCAGTGGTGACCCTCGACTCCGGACATATCTGGCAACCCACTCATGTGTGTGACATCCTGCAATGGGACTACAAACAATACCCGCCTGGATTCTTCGATGTCGTTTGGGCAAGTCCCCCCTGCAGGCAGTACAGTCAAGCGCGCACCACTGGTGGACCCCCTGACCTTCCCCAGGCTGACAAAATCGTACGACGAGCATTGCAGATCATTGACTACCTGGAGCCGAAACATTGGTTCATGGAAAACCCCAGAGGTCGCTTCCCTAACGCGCTACGGCTTCGTCCTATGATGCGCCAGCTCCCTCCTCCGCTGGTGTGTACCTACTGCATGTACGGTACGCAGTACATGAAGCCCACCTGCATATGGACGAACTCAGCGCCACCCACGCCCCTGCTACGCTGTACTGCTTCAACACCGTGTGCGTGCAGATGGGCAACCGGTGCTCATCCAGAGACTGCTCAGCTTGGACCTCACCCGCAGCAGACTGGAGCGGGCCGATCTGCGAGTGTATATCCCGTGCCAGCACTTCTGCTACGACAACTTTTCCGACATTTACGCCTCCGCAAAACTGAAGACCCGCTTTAGATTCCAAGTGGCACCCTTCTTCATAAAAGTGGTGCCCTGGTAGCGGCAGGCAAACTGTGCTCGAAGAGGAACCAGAGAACCTAAGAACTGGAAACAAAAAGGAACCAGAAAACCTAAGAACTGGAACTTAGATGGGTACCTTAGCGGAGTGATCCCAGGAGGTAGACCACTCCTGAGGGGGGAGAGTTGTGCCCGGAGGCACAGCGTGAGCCGATATGCCTATGCGTCCGTATGTGTGTCATCGGGGGTAATCTGGGATTGGCACGATGACAGTGAAATTGGGCTTGAAATCACGATGAGAATGAATACCAGATGTCCGGGGTATGACAGTATGACACTATGACACTATGACAGTATGACAGTATGACACTATAGTAGTATGACAGTACTGTGGGGGGTGTCATCGTGGAACTCAGTCAGACCCTCGAAGAATGGTCAGATTCGCATCGGGGTTGAAAAGACAATGAAATCGAATATCAGATATCAAGGTTATGACAGTATGACAGTATGACGCTATGACAGTATGACAGTATGACAGTACAGTAGTATGACAGTACTGTGGGGCAGTCATCGTGTCAGTCTGTCGGCATAACATCTGAATCGAGAATGACGAATCGGAATTAGAAATGAGATCGGATCGGGAATTGAACGTTGAGCCGAAGTGTGACATCGGCTCTCGAGTGGTTGACCCTGCAACCTGAGTGACGAGTGAATAAGTGGAGCACTTGAGAAGTGTTTAGCCTTCAGAACTCGGAACCGAATTATCGTTTGTACCTCAATCTGGCCCTGATCCAGTATATTATAAAAATCCGAATTGTGTACCTTTGCACGTTCAATCAAAAACATATCTCCGAGCATCTGTCGTATGGGAGTGGGAGCTGCCACCTTCACGGTGGCCAACGAAACCGACCTTCTGCAGGTGTCAGATGAGGAGGCACCGCTTGTTACGGTGCCGTGTGCTATTACATCTCTTCTCCACCGGCGGGAACAGAGGCGGCAGGGCCTCTATATGGCTCCGGTACCGTGGCATCCCGGGCCGCCGCCGCCTGCCGTGTTATTTGAGGACGGTCCTCCGCTGTCGCCGGCATCGTCTTCAGATGACGAGGCCCCACCGTCGGGCAGCACTTGGCAGCACCCCGGTGCGGTGCAGCCTCCCGTGATCGACGAATCAGCAACACCGACTCCGTCAAATTCTCTGGCGAATGATTTTTCCGTGATCGACACCTTACACTTTGGCCGCCCCGTATTGCTCCGCCGTGCTACTGCGGGCTACTACGGTGATCGATGTGGTGAAGGTGCTCCTCTGAACTTTGACCCCGAGTAGATCTCCTTCTGGCTCTGGCAGTGCACCACTTTCTGGTGGTGTACTGAGATGTACTTTGAGAGACCTCAACACGGTCTTCAATCTGGTTTGATTTACTTTGACAACTTTATATTCTTCAATCTGACTTGCTGGTGCAGACTCGTTCAGTAGTTTAGCAGGACACTCAATTGCCTGTATGCTTTTGCTCTTGTACTAGCTAGAGGGTTCCGATTTGTGTATCAGAATGGCACAGTTGGATTAGCAGTTAGGACCTGTCACCCTGGCTTCTACCCTAGCAACTTACACTTCTGACTCTCCTAGCCAGTCACCACCCACAGTGTTGGGGTGGTGTGCTGGAATCTGTATAGGGAGCCCTGACTGGGAGTCCCTATGACAGACCCCTAGGCCAACACTGGACTGCTGACTGATCTGTAGGCTCGTGCTGTGACACACGCTGTGTCACAGGTAGGCTAGAATCCGTTACCGTTGCGAGATCGTTCGGGGTATATCTAGCTTAGGGTTTATATTATTACGAGAGTTTATCCAGACACAGTTCGAGACCCTCTGATATCTAGTGAACTAGGATATTCCGGTAGCAGGGTTGGGGGTCGGAACAGTCGGTGTCCGCACCGTCGGGCTGTTCCGAACCCCGTCGATAAGCCTCAGCGAGGCATCAATGTCGCTGTCCCTCGTGAGGGACTTCTTCGCTCTTGTGGTAACTCCCATAACTTTGAAAGCCTGATGGGAGGTGGTACGCCGGGGCGCGCTCGGGTAATGTCGTGGGGAAGATGCGACGCCACCGTTACGGAAAGAGCGGTAGAGCCATGCGAGTGAGGGGCACTGGAAGACGTCGTCGAGGTCGAAGGTGCTATAGCCACCAGCCCAAAATTCGGCAGCAAGCGGGATCAGTGCAAGCATAATACCGCAAATGAACATTGCGTCGACTAGGCCCGGTCCAGGTCGAATCCCCATAGCCGCGGCTCAAGACGCCCACCACAAACCGCTCATCTCAAATTTCCCGTGCGTACCCAAACGCGCCGTCGCGCACCACCTCTCCAAGCGGCTGTTTTAGCCAATCATGGCCAAATTAGCTGTGGAAAATAGCGTGGAATGGGTCCACGACCTACTGGAATATCCCGGTTCAAGATATCAGACAGTCGGTGAACCAATATAGATAAACTCGTATAAGAAATAAACCCTAAGCTAGATATACCCGGAACGGTCACGGAGTCGGAACGGTCTCGAGTCTAGCTACCTGTGACACTCGGTGTGTCACAGCACAGGCTTACGGATCAGTCACGGTCCAGTGTTGGCTACCTAGGAATCTGTCATAGGGGCCTGCACCGGGACTCCCGGACAGGGCTGCCTATACAGATTTCAGCACTGGTTTCACTGCTTGCGGCGGGCTCTAGCGCGGCGAAGATGGCCATGGGCAGGTGTCGATTTTCGAAGGACATAAGGTGGGAGGTGTGTGGCGAATTTGGGAGCAGGGGCTTGCCCTGTGACGCCCTAATTTTGGTGCAAAATCGCGGTGTAGATTGATGCAGGCAGTGGCTGTGTGGAGGGGGGTGGGGGCAGTTGTCGGGGTTATGACCGATGACATATGTGTCATACATGTCATACGTGTCATGCCTGTCATACATGTCATACCATGTCATGTCATGTCATGTCGTGTCGTGTCGTGTCATATATTATAATGACACACAGTCGTCAGTACGGTCGACTATGACATGTACAGTCATACCATCTGTCACCCACTCACCTTGAGTGACACCTGTCATCGAGAGGCCAGGTATTGGCATCGAGATGGCAAAGCAAGATTAGTCTTGAAGAACCGAAGTGTTCTGAGAAGACTCATCTTCGCTTCAAGCATGAATTGAACAAGCATGCGGGTATCACATGGCTTATTCGATCAGCCGATACTGATTGTTCACCCAATGCCTCGAGTTCACAACCCAATTGTGGTAGCACCTGAGAGGTGCGGGGCATTGGCGTAAATGAGGTAGCATTGAGCTACAGCAGCACTTCTGGAGAAGCGACTGCACTCATACCCACACATACGCTGCGCGAGCTGTTAACGTTCAATAATAGCCGCGCCATATATCATATTTCATATCGCTTACATAGCGATCCCTAAGATTGGTATTCTAATCGCGTCCACGCGACGAACGAGAACCTAAGTGTGCAGTGCAGCAAATAGAGATATACTGTATTTTGTGTGTGCAACAGGTTGGCGGATCGCGTATACATACAAGCGCCCGCAGACGCATATATAAGACATATATCGCATAACTACACTCGCTGCGGAATAAACAGCGGACGGAGTGCGCGGGAGATACCGTCGTAACACATACGCTCGCATATCACCGTCAGAGATAACAGCGCGACAAGGTGTGCATACAGCATGCAGATCGCACACATACGCTGCTATCATTCGCAAAATTGTACGAGATGCAACATATTGACGCGCGGATGAACAAATCGTTATCAGTGTATGTTCCGGTACGCGAAATGGCATTTGTATCATATGCCATACATACTGCGACAGAGATATCTTCACCATTCGCAGCGCGCACATCAGCGATTTTGATAATCGCTACTCGCACTAATTTTCAGTGCAGTGTACGCATCAAAATCTTGTCATTTCAAATGGTTGCAAAAATCACTCGTCTACGCGCGCATGATGATTTTGCTTGACAGAATATACATACACCTGCTAGATTCATCATGATCAGATGATGCGCGATGATGGTATATATACTTGCAGCATGCTACTTAAATATCTGTGATGCTTGCACATGAGAGATGATTGCTGGATTCAGTGACTCGTAGGTCATAACTTACTCTGACTCCCGTTAGCTGTACCAGTACTCGTACAGTACTAGGTGACAGATACCTAGGTCACAGACGGCTTATATTGATTATCTCTTATAATGAGTTTACACTTGTATGAAAACTATTTAGTGACCACCCGATATATTACGGTATGATATATCTCACAGGTTACAGTAATCACTCACCTTTAAGAAAACCGGAGATTTGGGGTCAGCCAGCTAATTCCACCAACTTGCGTACCCCCCCCCGCCAGCGCCAGCGTCTATGGAATCGGTAAGAATTAGCAAGTATTTTCTTTCAATCAGCCAGCAATTCTCTTAAAAGTCCAATGATAAACACTTAAAAGGCGACATTTTCAAAATTTGCCGCCTGCGGCGCCAGCACCCATATTTCTTATTTTCGAGGATTCCATAGCTCAAAAAAACCAGCCAGCTTTTCTCGACAACTTCAATACCCCCCCCTCCCCCAAAAGCTGGCTGGTTTCTTATCGCCGGGTTTTCTTAAAGGTGAGTGATTACTGTATGGGGTATTACCCCGCTTTTCTCACTGCTGACTTTGTCATGATTGGCTAAGCTTTTCCGCTTGGCGGGGCGTTGGGGCCTCGCGAGGTGTTGAATTGGCCACTTTAGAGCGTGCGGTTTGCGCTAAGTTGCGGTGAGATTTCGGATTGGGACTTTCGGCAACTTCTTCGAGTGTCCGCGTTGGATTTTGTTTTTGACTTGGCTTGATCACCCCTGTCGACATCTCCTTGGCCGTCGCGTATTCGACTTCGTTGATTTCGTTCGACCCCATCTTGTCCTTACTCCGCAACTGCATTGCCCTCGCTCGCCACCTTACGATTTGCGCCTCGCCTTTTCCCCAACCCCCCTCCTATAGGAATTTATTCTGATGACTTCATCCTCAGTTAGTACACCGGCCGTGGGCGCTAGGATGCGCCTAGATTCTATTTTTGCTAGGAACGTGGGTGCTCGCTATAAGAGCACTCCGCAGTCAGCGCATGTTGCACTCGCTGCTGCTGACAAAACACGTGGAAATGCCGTGTTGCAATCATCCTGGGACACTGACGTTGTTAAGCGTGTTGCGAAAGACACCTTAGGTACTAAGGCGTCTTCATTTTCCGGAAGCGAACCTCATCGTCAGCTTCTTTGGGACTCCTTGGTGACTGCCTTGGAGGCATCTTTTGTCAACAAGGACACCGCCAACGAGGACATCTTTGACCTCGTGGACGTCACCAAAGAGGTTCACCCGATCTTCAACGACATTTTACTTCGTGCGTTGGTCTCTTTGACAACACCCCACTCTCCAGCTCGAAGGTGGGTTGACGCTTCGGCTCGGATTTCTCCGCGCGACGGTAAGCGTGCCCTCCTTGAGATCACCAAGCGGCTGCTGCCGCCTGGGCATCGGCCGCTCCGCCATCACGAGGAGCTCTTGAGCATTTCTTTTGGGTCCTCTGTTGATCCAGAGCCCTTGGTGGCCCAGTTTGATGAGTGCCTGAAGGCGATTGCGGCTAGCGGAGCCGGCGCTCTGGACGACGAAGCAGCCAAGAGGCAGCTCCTAGCGGCACTGGACACCGAATTTTACAAGGAGGTAGTCACCCCGCTTCGCCTGGACACTGAGTTGGCGAAGGTAAGCATCGAGGAGATTTACACTCACGTTCTCGAGGTGTGGTGGTGTGCAAACCCTGATGGCCCTCCCACTCGCCCCAAGACACCCGCGCCTATCCAGACGCACACGCCTCTCGGACTGGCTTACGCAGGTGACGAGCAGAGTGACATCTCGGACTTCCTCGGAGAGTTTGCTCGTATAATTGGTGAGGCCACTACCCTACTTGCCTCCCTACGTCAGGACGAGCGCGATTCCGCACGCGACACACCGCCGCCACGGAGAGAATCTCCCCGTCGGCATGGGAGCGGTGGTGTGAGGTTTCCACCGTCCAAGTGGCGTGACGAGCGGAACCGTCGAACCGACGGAAAATTTCACGGCCGTAATCGTCACGTGGGATGGAAGCATCGCTTCGCGGCCTCCCCACTCCCGAAGGGCGGGAATTGGCATCAATCGCATCGGCCGCAGGGTGCTAGGAACATTTCTTTTCACTCCGCATCCTCGGCCTTCGTACAGGAGTGCCCCCTCTGCCCTGGGCACTTTCACGACACGGCACGTTGCCCGGTGGTGTGTGTTTCGTGTGATGTTGGGCTTCGTAATGCCACCATGGACTTGGACGAGGTGGGTTCGGCCTTCCAGACCGCCTTCGACGACGAGAACGACGAGGAATTCGCTGACCTGTGCCACCAGCACGACCAGCCGCTGGTGCGTGACGACCCTGAGCCCTTCACCTACCCGGTGCGGCACGACGTGGGATTACGCGCCCACTATGCGGGCTTGGGTCGTGGTGCTTCGGACGCCGGCATGGAGGGTGTACTTTCCGATGCACGGGGCGTCCTTGACTCCCTACGGTCTGCGGCTACAGCTGCACAGGTCGGTGGTGCTGCCACTACCAGAGTACCAGTGTGCAACCACCGCTGCATCTTACCACGATGTCTGTCTGTGCCGCAGGTGGTGTGCGATGCGCCACCACCTGCCAATCGCGAGATCGACGCTGGGCTATACCCGGTTTTGGCATCGGACCCGGCTTCTGTCGAGTCTCCTTTCGAGGAGCCTCTCCGTGTCACTTTTATGGACCAGGTAATGCCGGCATGCTCTAACCCCTCCCTTAAATTGTGCTCGATTGACTCGGCTCACGAGTCGATTCACCCGGGAGAGCTTTCCGTGATCGACGATGACGACGACTCCGACGGTTTTTCTTATTCCGGAGACGGGATTCCCTCGGCCCCACCGGCTACACGGTCACGTGTCGGTGTGGCAACATTGCCGAGAGTCTTCTTTTTTGCATCTCTAGCCCTGCCCGCACTCATGTGCCTTGCATGTGTGTCAGCGGTTCAGGGTTCGGTGGTGCTCGATCGAGACCCTGAATTCACCACAGCAGTACATCCCGCTGAGGTGACTGCCAACAGCCTGTCTGCCTTGCCGCGCACTTTTCTTTTCGGCATTCCTTTTCTTTCTGTGGTTTCGGCAGGCTTGGGTTCGGATTTTCACTTTTCGGGATTTCTGAATTTGTTCTACGAATCTTCTACTGGTTCTGGCTTCTGGTCTTGGCTTCTGGATTATGGTTCTGGCTTCTGGTTCTGGACACTGGTCTCTGGGCTCTGGTTCTGGATTATGACTTCTGGACTCTGGTTCTGGTTGGACATCTTTGCCACTGGCAACTTCTTCAACTCTGGTGAACTCTACAGCTTTGTGGACCACTTTGAAAGTGGCTGAGTACCTGCAAGATTGAGCTGTAGGAACTTAGCTTGAGAGCAGTAGTATCCTAGCAGCAGTTTTAGAAAGGGACCGCCCTGGCTGAAGCACAGGCCTCCCTCTAGCAGTTTCCAGCTCCTAGCTGTTTGTTGTTTCGGAACGATTTGATTTGTCTGTGCTCCGCTCTCTGTCACCTGTAACGGCACTGTGTACAGTCACAGGGTGGTGTGCTGGATTCAGTGACTCGTAGGTCATAACTTACTCTGACTCCCGTTAGCTGTACCAGTACTCGTACAGTACTAGGTGACAGATACCTAGGTCACAGACGGCTTATATTGATTATCTCTTATAATGAGTTTACACTTGTATGAAAACTATTTAGTGACCACCCGATATATTACGGTATAATATATCTCACAATGATGATCATTCACTGGCAGATTTATATACAAGTTTGCAATCATATGTGTGTTCACCATATGCTGTGTGTGTAACCACACACACACACACACGCATATACGATGACATCAGATAAATATGGACGCTGTGCAATCACATGTGTGTGTACTATACATAAGTGTGTGTAAGCACATATCTCTCACACACACACACACACTTGCAGTATATACTATCATTCAGTATATACCAAGTGCATGCAGCAGGATGTTCCATGCATCATTATACCATGCAGTCTGATTCCACTGTATTATACATTGGCATATGCATACATATATGCAGCCAACTTGATCACGATAGCAGTTGGCATGTATAGTCATGTAGAACAGTGCATCAGATGTTGCAATAGATATCACATAGCATACCTGCTGTGCATGATAAACTATAAACGAACCCACTTGGAAGAAGGTGCCAATCATGATCTTAAGACAGTAATTAGCTCAGTATACCCTGACGTAGGGATGGGTATATTGTTCTACTGTTGATCAATGAAAGGAATGCTCACCAGACCCATGTGTGAAATAAACCAAGCAACTCATCATTCACAGATGAGATATGCAGGATTACATATAATAACCAAGTTGATATATATCATGTTAGCTACATGCTGTTATTGGTATACAGATCATCTTATGTGATAGATCAATTTGGTATAGTGTATTAAATCAGTAAATACCTATACACACACACACACACACACACACACATAGTGTACTCAATCAGGAAGTACCTATGTAGTGACATATGTATTGTTACAATCACTGACATCATTGTGTATAATGACATTACACTGACTCCTAAGTGTAATGATCAAGTCACTGGTATCATTATGTACATTGAAATTACACTGACTCCTAAGTGTAATAATCAAGTATTATATCAATACATTATACATAGATACCATCCAACAAACACATGTGCGTGTTGGATGTCAAGTGATGGCGATAGATATGGGACAGGATCACACAACCTGCTGAAGGGCTGGATGGAGATATCTCCAGACCCGAAGGCAGTATACAGTGCTCAAATAACAGTTGGTCACTGTTGAGCACTGTCCATGCGTCCCACACTATTGCTGGAGCAACAACAACTTCTACATTGCATTCTGACAATTGATACAGTATTGATCAGTTCAATTGCATGTAACTCTCTCAGATCAGTAATTATATTGACATCTGATAGAGGTTGTTATGGACAACACACACACACACACATATGTGTGTGTGACACTGCTTTGATTCATTTATCAAGCTTTGTCCAGATCTACTTGGAATCTGAAGATATCATTTGATACTCTTTCAGTAAGTAGATGATAGGTTACTGACAAGTTATCACTTAAGTGACAGCACTTAAAGTTGATACACCTAATATATATCATTGGGTTTTGGTCCACTGTCCATGAGGTTTCAATCAGCAAAACCCATGTATGTGTGTAACCACACATGTTGACCATCACATATCTTCACTAAAAAGCCATGAAAAATATCATGTGCAAAAGTGAGATAAGTTACATGAGTTCTGTAAGTTGCACATCACACACACACCGCTATATATATACTGTAGTATATATATAAGTGGCCAGAAATGGTGAAAATGGGTAAAATCCCATTGCGGGAGATTTCAAAATTGAAATTCGGACTCCATTTTTTCACGGATTATCATTTTATACCTATTAAGGTACCTGAAAAACATTATGTGCACAGTCATATCTCATGTAACACCCTAAATATCTTGTGTGTAACACCTAGGGGTGTACATAGTTGCTGTAACTAAATACGTGAAAAACTCACACGTATGATTTCAAAATGAAAATTTGGGTTTCATTTTTTTCGCTACTCCATTTATTCAGCTATTGATAAATATGCCCAAAATAGCACAGCACTAGTAACACCCTGTAACACCCTGAAAATCACGTGTACAGTTACAGGGGTGTAACATACCTCCTAAATACCACGTGATATACAGTGACATATTAAATGCAGTTTTGCTTCAATTACTTCAAAAAATGTTCATACTGCTTGAATTTGACATAATTTAGTGTTACTGATAATATGTAACACCCTAATGTCACTATAGGTGATAAGGGTCACTGTAACCTTATACACCCTAAAATGCCGCTATATAATTATAGCAACACACTCTGTGTTTGGCATTTATGTCATGCTGAAATCAGCACAGTTATGACAATATTTCGGGCAACAACCCAAGAACTGTAGGGCAACAACCCAAGAACTGTAGGGCAACAACCCTAGAACCGTATTAGCTGTATAAGTTCCTTAAAGGACATCATGCTAATTATATGAGGTATTAAGGCAACTGACAACTGCCTGTGGAGTTCACACTTCCTTGAGGGGGGAAGAAGGTGGAACCATATATATACATCACCTCATTATTATGTACAGAAATAATACATGTACAATATATAGATATATATCATATTATATATATATCACACACACAGCGCCAGTTGAAGGTATTTTGGTGTTGTGTTTTGTCTTATAGATGGCAGAAGAACCAGATGTACCAGCTATTAATCCAGATCCATCCACCTGGTTCTTTGATATCTTAGGCTCATATGATGCCTTCAGTCGCTTTAAGATACCTAAATGGCTTACTGGTTACGCTGATACCCAGACCAGATTTGATGAGATTGGGTATTTCGACAACATCAGTCGTATGAAACCCGACATGAGTAGATACAGAAACCCAGAGACAGAACCACAGGAGCCAGACGAAGCTTATACAGAGGATCGTGCTCCACCGGTATTCACAGACCCTGATGATGGTCCAGTACCAGCACCAGCTCCATCCGCACTTGTTCCAAAGGTGAAAATGACTCCACCTAAGGAATTCAAGGTCGGACAGGATGCTGAGATTTGGTTGGAAACAGTAGACAGATACTTCGAGTTTACCTATCCAGGTGTGCCAGATAAAGATCTTATTACAGTCTTCCTCACACTCATTCAGAACAATGACAGACATTATTTTCAGGTCGTGGCCAAAAAGCCACATGCCACGTATGAAAATATCAGAAATACATTCCTCAGTCAGTTTGGTAATCCACACAAAAGATCAGTTGCCAAAAAGCATCTTATGGCACTGAATCAGGGAAACCAGACCTTTTCAGATTATCTCCGCACGTTCACATCACTGGCTGCATTAGCATCAGTTGATCTGGATGATGCTTTGATAAAAGACAGATTCATCAGCAATATGGAATCAGATCTTCGCAAACAGTTCCATCTGAGATTCCTTACGGAAGATGAAAGGAATAACCTGTCGTGGGCTCAGACCACACAGGTTCTGCTCGATTTGAATTTCGTAGTTCATTCGAAGCAATCAGAAACCCTTCACTATAGGGGGCAAAAGGAACAGTCACGAGGCCCAATCAGAAAAGACAAGGACAAAGGCCGTGGCAAAAAGCCATATGACAGATCCAATCGGAATTGGAATCAGAATCAGAATGGCAATCAGAATCAAAATGCCAACCAGAATTCCCAGAGGAATAAAGGGAAAGGAGGAAAAGGCAAGGGAAAAGGAAAAGGAAAAGGAGCAGCAGCAAATCCTCCTCAGTCTTGCCAACGTTGTGGTCGTACCAATCACGTCACAAAGGATTGTTATTCCACCAGGACACCAGAAGGGAAAGCCATAAAAGGCAATCCTCCAGCTCCAAATCCATTCAGAGGACAACAGCAGCAGAATAATCAGGGTGCTAAAAACGAGTCTAATAAACTTGTAAAAACAGTCAACACCCTGTTAAGGAGCTACAGAATCAGCAGAGCATCAATGCAGCAGTTGCAGCTCCAGTTCCAGCTCCGGCATCAGCTCCAGCTCCTCAGGGAAACTCTCAGGGTACTGAACAGGTACCAGTGATGAGGCCACCTCGAGGATAAATCAGCCTGAAAATGTCACTGAAGCAAGTGGCCGGGTTGAGAGTATCTCAGAAGAAGTCCTTTCCAGTCTGACATTACAATTCCAGCAGATGGATACTCCCTCAGAACACATCGCACAGATGCGATCTCAGACAGCACAGCTGAAATCACAGAAGAAGCTGTTGTTGTACAAGGGGAAAGTATATGGACAGAGTACTCACATCTTGGTAGACCCAGGAGCTACATCGTCATTTATCGACAGACAGTTCGCTTCTCAGCTTGGTATTGCACCAACAGACTCATCATCATTCTCAGTGGGATTGGCTGGAGGAAGCCAGTTACCCTGTACATCCTATCTTCCCAAAGCTACATTCACGCTGGGTAAGTATAAGGATACAGAAGATTTCTACATCATTGATATGAAACCCTCCACAGTCCTCCTGGGACAGGATTGGTTGGAAAGAAGAAATCCACACATAGACTTCCAGTCCAAGAATATGACGATCACCAGAAAACACTCATCAGGTTCCAGTGTTCGTACAGTTCTATCCAGAGTTGAACAGACTCCAGATTCAGATGACCTTCCTGAAATGGAATTGGTCAGTGCCACCACTATGAGAAAGCACCTACGACGTATACGATCCAGTGGGTCGGCTGAAGAAGCCGTAGCTTATCTCTTTTTTCTCTCAGAGGTCGATGGTGAACTGGGCATGGCAGCAGCAGACTCAGACACCACTATGGAAGACCCAAAGGTCACAGCAGCACGTGATCTAGTCAGAGAAGACTTTTCAGATATTTTCCAGGAGGATCTTCCAGCTGGCCACAGGCCAGAACGGTTTGAAGGTGGATATCATCGCATCAACATTGAACCTGGGCACAAGCCACCATCACAGCCAGTTCGTACCATTCCAGTGCCTATGATGGAGGAGCTCAAACGACAGATCATCAAATATGTCGAACTGGGTATCCTTCGTCCGTCGTCATCACCATATGGATGTCCAATCATTTTCGCTCCTAAGCCAGGGGGGAAGTGGAGGA
The DNA here is from genome assembly GCA_001247695.2 of Cymbomonas tetramitiformis. Taxonomy (NCBI): domain Eukaryota; kingdom Viridiplantae; phylum Chlorophyta; class Pyramimonadophyceae; order Pyramimonadales; family Pyramimonadaceae; genus Cymbomonas; species Cymbomonas tetramitiformis. Next base: position 78,374 of record LGRX02035734.1, read on the forward strand.
TGTGCTGTGATTATCGAGCCCTTAATAACATCACTATAAAGGACACGTATCCACTGCCACCTCACGATACCCTTCTTGAACAGCTTAAAGGCGCACGATGGTTTAGCAGATTTGACTTCAATCAGTTCTTCCGTCAGATTCCTATACACCCAGATGCCATTCACAAAACAGCAATACGTACCAGATACGGTTCCTATGAGTGGACAGTAATGCCTTTCGGGTTAACTAACGCTCCTGCGACCGCTCTCCGTGTTGGAAATCGAGCATTCTTTGACTTCATCGATCAGTTCTTGGTCATTTTCATGGATGACACCATAGTGTACAGTCCAGATTTTGACAGCCACGTGAAGCATGTTCGACAGTTCTTACAGCGCTGCAGAGATCATCAGTTCTACATCAGGCCTTCTAAGGTTGAGTTGTTCGTCAGATCCGTCGATTTTATCGGACACCATATCTCTGAGGCAGGCCTATCCATCATCGAAGACAGAATCCGTGCAGTCATGGCTATCCAGCCTCCAGTGTCGTATGGTCCAACCGTTGGTAAACAGCCTCTACGCCGTATGGCTAAAGATGGCAAGTCATCTCTTCGGTCATTCTTGGGCATGGTCGGCCAGTTTAGGAGATTCATACCAAAGTTCTCCAAGATTGCCGAGCCGCTCAATCGTCTCCTTAAGGATAATGCAGAGTTTGTCTGGGAATCTGAGCAGCAGCAGGCATTTGATAATCTCAAAAGTGCCATCTGCCATGCTCCAGTACTACAACTTCCAGATCAGAAACTGCCATCTATTATGGAGGTCGATGGATCAGGCACACACGTTGGTCAAGTGGTATTACAGGATCAAGGAAAAGGTATAAAGCCATGTGTGCTAGGAGGCAAGCACAAGAGCAAGAAAAACGGCTAAGTATAAAACGCAAGAGTACTCAGTACGGAGTACAGTAGGACCGATCAGAATGATGTTGATGTGAGGTGCCTAGCCTGTTGTACGGAGTACTCAGTACAGTTGAGTTATGGAAAGAGTTCCTGAATGTATAAGAACTCTAAGTGTAACCCGTTTCGGAGATGAGAACTGAACTGAAAAGTATAACATAAAAGTAAAGAGCCGTAACTGCTGTATATTGTGTATTGAAAGCATGCACTGAAAGCAAAAGCATAACTATATAGATTTACGAAACCGAAGTCTTATAGTTGACCAAGCGTAATCATACCTCGTGCGGTCGTTTAATAAGTGTAGATAGAATAAGTCCGAAACCGTAAAGAAGAGAAGAAGCAAGAGTGTAGACTCCTACAAAATGGTAATTAGTTCGTGTTTTCACGTTGCTTCCCTGTCTTTTTAGCGCGAATTCTGATCATACCCGCCCCGCCTTGCGCGACTAGCTAGCGAAGTGCGTGCACTACGAAATCGAGAATGCCTGTGCTTTCGTTCTTGTTGCGCGGTGGTGTGTGGGTTTGAGGGTTCCAGGTCGCTTGGAGCCGCGTCGGTGTGGAGGAATCTAGCCCGACGACAATCTTTTGAGGTGCGCGCGTTGCCTTAGTCCTAGCACGCATAGCACGCATAGCACGCATAGACGTGTTTTGGGACTCGCAGGTGCGGGAAATTAGAATCGTCTCCGTTTTTCGGCAAATCCGACCCTTCGCGGCGGAAGCGCTGCGCAAATTTTTGAATTTTGCGTGGCCTTTGCTGAAATTCGGGGTTGGTTCGGGATTTCCCCTACCTTTAATTTAGCCTTCTAGTCCCCCCTATTCGGGAATCTCCGCGCTTCGGCCGGTGTGTCTACTTGTGCTCGCGCGCAAGTAGCGAATTCCTGGGAGCGGGTGCTAGTTGCCACACCAACCGCTTTTCGATTGGTTAATTCACGGGCGTACAACGTGTGATGTTCCCCATGGGACTTTAGTTTTCTAGGATCCTCTTTTCCGGAAATCTCCGCGCCTCGGCCGGTGTAGCTGCTTGTGCTCGGGCGCAAGTGGTAAATTTCTGGATCGGCGGGTGCTAGTCGCCACGTGTGTCGTGTGACACTTTCGGCTTTAGCTAATTAGATCTCACGCGTAGCACGCATACAATGCCAATGTATTCAGATGAAGAGGAATGCCTCGGTCAGTCGGGCCGGCGTGGGGGGGGTCGGGCCGGCGCCGCCCCCGGCTCAGCCGTGGGGTCCGGTCGGTCGGGGTCTCGCGCTGCGGGCCTGTCGGTTGGCCCAGGCTCTGGGGAGTTCTGGGGCGCGGCTGGCGGGTCAGACAGCCGGGATTGGCGCTCCCGTGAGAGGGGGGGGGGAGTGCGGCGCGCGCTTGCGCGCCAATACGGCGGTGAGGCCCTCGAGGTTACACCGGCGCGCACGCCCCGGAGAGCCCCTCCAGGGTTGTCTGGTGGGCCCCCCAGGGCCTCGCCACCAAAAGCCCCTTCACCAGCGAGGGTCAGTGGAGCTGAGCCAGTGTCCGAGCTCGCATTGAGCTCGGCGCTACGGCAGCCGGCGCGCCGGAAGCGTGCGTCGCCCGAAGCTCCGGCACCGCCGGCGGCAGGCGCCGGCTCCGGGTCGGACTCGGACCGCTCTGCTAAGGGGTTGAACCCCTCGGCAGCTCCCTTCTCCCCACTCCCTGCGTCCAGCAAGAGTGCGAGCAGTAGGGTCGTCTGTCAGGAACCGACGTCGGGACCGGCAGCGTCCTCCCTCTCTTCCCTCGTGGGGAGCGAGCAAGGGAATCTCATCAGTGCCCCAGGGCGCTTTGAGATTTACCGAGCCAGTGACTGGAGCCCCCCGGCAGAAGGGGAGTCTGATGATGTCCGGCGCCCAGAGCAGCTAGACGGCGTCCAGTCACGGGGGCGCGAGTCTCGCATCCGGCCCAATCCGGCTTGGCGAGGAGAGCGACGTCAATCCATGCTCGCATTGGCCCTCCGTCAATGGAGCACCTGGGCGCTGAATTCAGCGCAACGACGTGCGAGAGTCTCCCTGCCATCTCGTCAGCGCGCAACCGCGCGGCTTGCATGGGTCGCATGGAAGGCCAGGACGGACCAGTCAGCGCATCAGCGCGAGCTCCAGCGCCTGACATTCCAAGCGTGGAATGACGTCACCCAGCAGGTCGCCCAACTTCAAGGCCTGTTTGACAAAGGCAGTCGGCGCCGAGTCGAGTCCGCTTTCGCAGCATGGCGCCAGCATGTCGTCCAGACACAGGGTCTGTGGCGCAGAGGCAGACGTCAAGCTGGAGCTGTCTTCATGGCATGGCACCAGCAGACGATGCTCGCCAAGGAGAGGAGCACCTGGTGGGTTGGAGCCCGGAGACACCGGATGACCCAAATGGGCAGGAGGTGTCTTCGCGAGTGGCGCCGGCTCCCCAGGACGACCCCAGTCAGCTCGGACTCGTCCCAGGGAACGAGTGCCCGCCATCCAGTAAGGAAGGCGGGAACCTCATCCGGTGTCAGCTCTTGCTCGGATTCCGACCAGGAGTCTATGTGGCAGGACATCCGTCGAGGCCTAAAGCGCCTGGGGAAAGACCACCCGCTGTCGGGGCTAATGTGGTTCCAGCTCAAGGACTATGGGCTCTCCGAGGACGGCGCTTATCGCCTGGAGATCCACCAGCAGTCAGTCTCCGAGTCCAGGGTGTTGATGCAGCAAAAGCGCGAGGACCTCACAACTCCCTTGGGAGGTGTAGATTCTCTGTCTTTGCCATCAACGCCGGCAGACCAGGGGAGCTGGTACGCCAAGGGGCGGACCTCCAGGAGGTAAGGAGAGCGGTCGTCGCGGCCGTCAGAATGAGCGGCTGCACCCGGAAGTCACACAGGGGTCTTAGGAAGTCAGGTGCAGCACCTCCGGGTTCCGCAGCCCCCGGTGGGAACTGGTCGAACCGGTTTGCTCCCCTCTCGTCCTCATCGGAGGAAGAGCATCCCGCGGAACGTCCGAGGCCCAGGACTCAGGCGCCTAAGCCGAGCAGCCCCAGTCGCCCGGTGCCTCGCACCCGGAAGCCCAGTCGAGCACCATCGGCCCCGCACCCCGGTCCGACTTCCTCAGGGAACACGTCGTCGTCCCCGGAGTCCACCTCGAGCAGGAACAGTCAGGACCTGCAAGAGCTGAAGGAAGCCTGGCAGAAGGAGTCGCAAGCTCGGGAGGCGGCTGCCGAGGCTCGCCTGGAACAGCTGTCTCGGCAACTCCAAGAGAGTCAAAGAGCTGCCGAGGAGCGCAGGATCTCCGATCAGCGCGCTGCCGAGGAACGCAGGGCCTCCGAGCAACGCACTGTCGAAGAGCGCTGGGCTGCAGACCGGCTGGCCGCAGAGGCCCGGGAGACTGCCAGGCAGTTGGCTGTCGACGAGAGCGTCGCTCAGCAGGTAGCCGCTGAGGAGCAGCGAGCAGCAGCTGAGGCCCAGCTAGAGGAGAGGCTGCAGGCGGTCATAGAGTCACAAGTCCAAAGGCTCGCCCTGGTTCAGGCTTCGCCCCCAGGGCCCGTGGAGTCAGACGCTCGGGGGCCCTCAGCGGCAGCGTCGAGTCCGGTTCAGGAGACGCCCATCTCCCGAGAGGGACATGAGCTGGTAGAGCCGACTTCCGTCGTCACCTGTGACGTCGAGAACCGGGGCGTTCAGAGCCCTCCGGAGGAGTCACGCGCGGGCGTGACATCGCTTCCGCCGCACTCATGGGACTTTGTTTCCCTTCCTATACAAGTCTGCGACGCCCTCCGGAAACACGTGGTCGGGTATGCCAGCCCGGGGATCGAAGCCCAGCGCCTGTTTTACGACGCCGCTCGTAGGTATCGCTCCCTTGGTCAGGTCGCCGGGTGCTTGCACCCTGCCAGTCAGATCAGGCAATGCCTGAAGGCAAGAGTCTCGGACGAGGACAGGGTCCTCGGGGCCCAGGTGATTCACAGTCTCACGACGGCCTTGGCGTCCGTCGCAGAGAGCTGCGCTCGCTGTGGGTGCGGGCACGAGGAGAGCCCGGTGCGTATGTGGGTGTGTCAGGCAAGCGCTAAGAAAAGTGTGGTAGCGTTCCTGAAAAAGGTGTACCTGCCGGTGTGTGGGTTTTGCGCCGCGGACGTGTGGCCCGGTGCTTTCGACCACTTTCCGGCTGTGATGCCACCTCCGCTTGCCACGGCGGCAGACACACCGGAAGACGGGGGGGGGATGGTCCCTCAACTGGAGCACTCGGAGCCAAACGAGCTTTCGGAGATGCCCGGTGCCAGCAGTCATGGTGGTCCTGGTGGCTCGGGGAGCGGTGACCCTGGAGGGCCGGGAGGCCCGGGGAGTCTGGGCGAGGACCCTGGCGGCGATGGCGAGGACGGGGATGGCGACAGCCAGTTC